>SNQJ01S0066712.1:0-13644 GCA_010110895.2 Picea sitchensis | reverse complement strand
TTGTCCATCCATGTGTGCTTAATTTGATCTTCCTTTCAGTTTGTTAAAATGTGCTTAAAGGAACCTCTCCCTGATACTGATTGATGGAATATCCAGCAATACTGAGAAGGGGGGGGGGTGAATCAGTATTGCCTACTTTTTTCTTTTTACTTTCATCCATATTAAGCACACATATTATTTATTCAATTAAGCAATATATGATGAACAACAAACCCTTATGAACACAATATTTTATCGTGGAACCCAACGGGGAAAACCACCAACTCTTTTCTCATTAATAAAAAGTTCTTTTACAAAACTTTTTTCAAGCTACAACTTGATGGAGAGACATTCCCCGAGTTTCTTCAGCTACGAATGAAGGGATGCTGCCACACCCCATTTACCAGCTACAACTGGAAGGATGCACCGACACCCTCATTCACCAACATCAACTGGTAGGAGGTTTCGACCCCCTGTTTAGTCAGCTACAACTGACAATGAAGCACCAACTCCCTCTGTTCACCAGCACCAAATGATAGGAGGCTTCGACCTACCTTTGCACCAACCAACCACCCTTTGTTTATAGTGTAATTCAATCTCTTCTGTACTTCACTGAATTTGACTCATGCAACAATTGCTGTACTTTCTACTTGTCTACTACAATCTCTACTTGTATGGTCTTTTGTATCAAGTAATGGATTGCATAACTGCTTCTCTCTCTTCTTCTTCTCTTGATATTGAATAAGACATTGACATGAACCTTAGAATGAACAATTCTTCATATTGGACTCTACTCCTATTTTAGATCTTCTAATATGAACCATAGAGACACATTCTTCTCACCACTTTTTCTCATTTATATAATCTTTAAACATGTGTGAAATTTAAAACATCATGTCCCTTTATTTGAACCATTGTACCTTTTCATTTAAAATGATAATCTAAACTTTAATTAATATCATTTTTCTTTTTTATTCATTATTCATTTTTTTCATGATTTAACTCTCTTTTAATCATGACTGTGTATCGGTTCATTTTTGTGATAAATTTATCACAGTCATGGATCAATTTAATCCTTTATACTCGATCCTTAATATATGTTATATTTACAGAGACCAGATTCCGTGAAGGCGCTTCCTTCAAACCATCACATATGACCCTGCATTACAGAACCACATACTTACCGAATATAGCGATGTATAACAATTTCTTTTTTTAAAACTTCTTATGTCATATGACCGATGGCATAGAACCATAGGCTTAGCAATTTCGGCAACGCATTACAATATGCAATGCCAAACCTCTTTACCATATGACCAATGACACTGACCTCACGTTTAGGCAAGACGATCTCTTGAGCATTTATCGTTCCAACGGTCACGATTCAATCTCTTGACGAGATGGACGACTGACGGGATTTCGACACTTTTCCCTTCGAGTCATCGTGACTTCCAATATTACAAAACTCACGATCATGATATCGCCGAAAAAATTGGACAAGTCACATTACATCTTTGAACCACATCAATGGTTAGTGTTTAATCCTTACACTATCCTTCCACTGATGTAGATCGACAGCTATGACTTAATCATGCATTGACATGGATGGCTATCGTAATTTCAGGATTCTCATTATGACGTAACTTGTTGACATCACTTATTGACGTGTCACAAGCCTATTAGCTGCCACGTATCATTCATATTCATGATTTTCATGTACCTGAAATTATTTATCAACTTGACACTTGTCAGTGTCTTATTGTGCCACGTGTCCTTGCTGACATGTTTCATTGACCCATAGCCCTGATCCAACGGTCTTTGTTATGTCCTCCAAATCGATGGTCCTTATCTTATCGCGATTTCAAAGGATAGAGAACCCATTTCTTTGACTTTCTGGTCAGTGAAATGTTGACCTCTTGTCACGTGTACTCTGCATCCAATGGTCCATGTCATACCTCGATCCAATGGTTTAGATCAATCCACGAGTTCACATTTTAGGATTTCTGAAAGCATCTTGCTCCATTCACCCAACACCTGATTTTCGATTTCCCGATTTCCAATATTCCACTCTCGTCGGATTGACGGTCCACAACCCTCCATGATCCAATGGTCCAGATCATATCGTGATTTCATGTTTTGCGAGTTCATGAAAAATTGTCTTTGACTTTCCTGATCTGTGAGTCAGTAAAATGTCAATCACATGTCCTCTTGATCCAATGGATTAGATCATTTCGCTACTTTGGAGTCTTAACTAACTCCCAGGCTTATCCTCCTTGCAGCTCCACTGGATCCAATGGCTGACGGGTATTCTTGAAGAAGATCAATGGTCACAATATTTCAATGGTCCTCAAGCCCATGGTCACTCAAATGACCGATATGCATTGTATCAGATGATCAACATGGTCAAAATCTTAATCGGACGACTGCCAATCTTCTCATTATGATCGGACGACTGCTGAGGCTTCTCGCATTTTCTGCGCACTGATCAACTGTTCAGTATTTTCACTAATCCCGATGACATATCTACAATCCTTTCTTCCTTCATAAATTTTGATCATTGAATCATTGTTGATCCTATCATGATCAACAATAGTCACGAATTTCCTCTCTATGCAATATGCTATTCCTTCCGAGCTTTTGATCTTTCGATTTTTCGCTTCTCCTATTCGCTCTTTCGATCTCTGCACACTGTTTGACATCTATTTCTTAACTGATATATTGTTGACATCAATGAAAATCTCATTTGTCATTTAACAACAGATCATCACATTGACTTCTGACATCAATGACAATCTTAGCTGTGGTTATTCATCATTAACAATAGATCATCACATCGGCTGTTGACATCAATGACAATATTTCCAACATGTCCCACCAAAATAATGCCACAAAGTATTCTCTCATACAATAAAGTTTAGCTTCTTC
This sequence comes from Picea sitchensis, assembly GCA_010110895.2. NCBI lineage: Eukaryota > Viridiplantae > Streptophyta > Pinopsida > Pinales > Pinaceae > Picea > Picea sitchensis. The sequence continues at coordinate 10,740 of SNQJ01S0066712.1, read as the reverse complement.
GTGATCCAGTCAAAAGGTAAATAGAAGGACACTACAACCAATGAAAACTCGGCCTAGGACCTTTTTATCCAACAGAAGCAACTTGATAAGATTATAGAAGAGCAAAAAGATATTCTTACTGCATATATGGCGGTGCCTCTACACTGCCCAGTCAAGAAAATTTATAATAGATCCCTTCATACTCTTCATGCTGCATCTTCACCGACAGAGTCTTCCCACACTCATACATATCATGCAACTAGATTGGTTGAATGGATCCAACCCCTCCAACAACAGGTTCATGACAACCTTCAACAAGCTAAGGAGGATAAATTCTTTAGCAAGGAAAACAACTCACCAAGGTTCATATTCAACAAACACTTCACTAGGAACTTGACACAATGGAGACCATTTTTTGATAAAGGTGGAGGAATGATTCAAGTGGATATAGGTGGCCACCCACCTATTCCACTGGCTCGAAATACATTTTTCCACCTTGGTAGTTTTTCTATAGTTTTTTGGGTGTCCCAAACTTTCGGGGTCGTTTTGAGGCCCTAAACGATGTTTTTTTTTACGTTTAGGGGCCGAAGCGATAGGCAAAGGCTTTAGCCTGGGCCCAATCAAAATGTGTTCTTCTCGGCTAGACCTTTCCAAAGAAAACACCTTGTAGTGTAGGGTTTTGCGGATGTTTTTAGTGTTACAAGATTTGGAAAATTTTTCATAAAAACCTCCATTACAACCTTTGCTTTTCAAAGCAAAGGTTTTATCAAATGTTCCATATAACTAAAAACAATTGGGTGAGTGTAGGTTGTAGCGGAGATTTTTTTTCTCGGTGTTTTTATTGTCAAAATGCACTAGAGCAATCTTAATCAACCTTCCTCGATGCATACATAAACCCAAAAAGAATTGGTGAGCTTATAATTATTATGCACCGGTTTCAACTTTTTTGTTGTATGCATAACCGATGCTCTTATAATTTATATGCAATGGTTCCTCATTTTTTGCCTATGAAGCATCAATGCTTTTGATTTTATGTATGCCCTAATGCATTTGAGTTAGCATTCACCCCAATTCTTTTATAATTCATACGTACCGATGCTTATATTACCATGTGCACCGAAGGGTGGTGAAATTTTGAATATTCTAGGTGAGATGTCAGCGTCATTATTTTTACTAAGTACCGATATATATATTATACTTATACCATTGGTGTGTACATTATATTTAGATCCCCAGTGTTTATTTTAAACACGAGCACTATAAAATTTTGGAACGATAAATATAATTGTGCGTTATGTCGTTTACAAAACAATGTTTTCTCTCAATTGTTCACATCGATGCTTTAGTATAATTAATGGGCACCGATGCGCATGAATCCTCAAAACACACCACTTTAGATATTATGGCACACAACATCTAGTGAGTTCATAAGAATACAATGCATTGATATGTATATATTTTAGTCAATTTTTTTTTCACAAATTTTCAATTAATCATCTCAAAATCAAATATTTTTTATAATAATATTGTTTTATACTTTTGTTATTTCATTTTGATATAAGGGTTGCATTAATGCATTATCCAACGAATTACACCTTTGTTATTTGTAACACTGTAATTAATTCACATATCAATTATTCAACAACGCAACAGTTTACAACATTCGACAATGCAGTAAAATAAGAAACTCATTTTATTATATATGAATAAGAGACTCATTATCATACAAAATGGGACAATGTAAAGGTCCACAATAATAAAATTGCAACCAATATGTAATTTTTACACTTATTGGTAACACGCCCTCATGCAATTGGAACATTATGTTGAGTACATTAAACATAATCCTTGATTTTCAGAGACAAATATTCCAAAACATACAACTTGCAGTAACATTCAATTGTATTGATGTTCATTCATCACTTGAACTATTGCCATCACTCGAGCTATATGCATCCATATAAAGATCACAACAAAAATCAAATATTAAGACGAAATGGTAAATACTCACAAAGTTTGTGATCAACCCGTTTATTCCTCCTCGTCCTATCTTATGTGTTGAATGGGTTCAATTTTTACTTATTTTTTGCAACGAAACAATTGAAAATTAGTATTTCAAGCGATAATCAAATTCGATGTACATAAAAAAATAAATGAGTGATTACATACCATTGATGAATATTATTGTTGGGATGACTCCTCTTGTGACATAATTATGTTCATTTATTTTACCATCTCCTTCAACACTTTTTTGGACACCCCTACAGACATGTATTGGTTTTCCTCTCATTTGATCCTTGGAATTTTCAAAGTCTCTCTAAAAAATGAAAACCTAAGAATCATCATATATAAAAATTACATATTTTTTTTACAAAATAAGATACTGATGCATATAGTAACTTCGTACACACCAGTGCGTTAACCATATGTATACACACCGATATATGATAATAATGTCATTGCAAAATTGAATTTTTTTTACAAATTGTTGTATTTAGCTGGTGCTTTATAAACTAATAAAAGCATCGATACCTAAGTATTGTTTATTATGCATCACTGACCTGTGAACAAATTTAAGACATGCAGTTTCCATATATATATATATATTAGTTTTTTTTCATTTTAAACTCAGTGGTGCTCTTTAAAAGACAATGCGCCCCGATGCTTATCTATGTAAAATGTGCACCGCCTTATGTGAAATCATTTTTTAAAAAGTACTATTTCTAATTTAAATTAAGCAGTGTCATTGATATGAAAATATGCATTGGTCCTCTATCTCTATACAGTGCGCATCACTAACCATGAAGGCGTTTAAAAAAAATGACATCGACATGCTAGTTTGGGATCCAAATGCAATGAGTGGTTCCATTGCAATGGATAGGAAATACCCCATATATAAATAAACAAACCCTATAAAAGTAGTTTGCTTAAATGTTTTTGTTGTTGTGAAATATAGAAAGGGAAAGCATGAAAAAAAGTAAGGAAATTAGGGCTTCCAATATTGAAAGTAACTATGAAACCTTTTTTTTCTTTCTTGGGAATACATTGAAAATTGTTTAAATCAAATAGGGGAAATATTAATATGATCAATAGAATGAAATAATGTACCTGAAATTTATCCTCTGTAGATTTGTATGTGACCTACATTAATCTCTTTCAGATTTGTCTCTTCAAAAACATTCACTCACTCTGAAGTCTTTGTTGATAAATCTCTCTTGCACACAAATCTCCCCTCTAAATTTTGGCAAAAAAATGAAATGATGAATAGGGTTTTCATTTATAAACACATACATTTAGAAAAATTGAAATTCCCGCTCATTTTTTCGTTGTATATTTGGACACATTGATGATAACCTGCATGTTTTGTTTCTTCACAACTTACTTTTTCTGTGTGCTATACAATGTGTAGTGCACCGGTGCGGTGTGTACGTATAACACATCTACTCAAATTTTTGTAGTAAATTCAATGCATTGATAGTAAGTGCGCACTATTTTTTCTAACTTTATTTAATCAGTGCACTATACAGTTCATACTGCGCTGGTGCAGTTTTTAAGTACTGACGCACCGACAAACAATTCAATTTGCAAAATGTGAATGCAAACATCTGCATTTAAATTTTGTGGACATTTTTCTTTGTAGAGGCAATAATAGAGGTCGTTCTTCGGTGCCTCTCACAATATAAATCACATGTGATTTTGTTTTATAACGACACACTGGGGTGTCCTTATATAATTAAGTGCACCGTTAACTTATAAAAGTTATTCAAAATTCTGTTTGAAGTTAGATTGTTCTATGCTTCCCAAGATGACGGTTTTGGCTCAAATGCAGGAAAAAAACCGTTATAATATAAAATGGCCAATTATTCATATTCCAACTCATTACATATCGTTGCAAGTCCTTCAAGTTCTCCCCCGCTGATTGCAATAAGTCTAGATTTTATTTATAATTTATTTATCTCATTGAATTTATATTATGTACGAACATGTAGTTGAATAATTGTTCATTGAGTGTATGTTATGTATGTACGTGCAATTGAATAATTGTTCATTGAATTTGTAGGATCATGGTTCATGATCGCGTTCAGATGCACAACCAGTAGTCCCAAAATTTTGCAAGATCTCATCAAGAGAAAGATACCGCAAACACATGTTTGATGAAAATGGACAATTGTGTTACCTCACCAATTATAAGATGCCATCTTCTAGAAATCATCCTGGGTCAATGGTATTACACTGTGAATTGGATATCTTTTATGTAGACACCTCTTGCGGTGTAAGAAAATGATGATTGAGTAATTGTATTTTTGGATTTTCAATGGAACTAATGTAAATGTATTACTTAATTTAACATTTGTTTTATAAAGTGGTTGGTTGCATGTTTATTATTGCAGTTGTTTTTTACATGCTTCTAATAAATGTTTGGTATAATATTTGAACATACTAAATGCATTGTGTTACTAATATTATTGATGTGATGTTCTATATTTTTACAATCAGGATTTTGACGACGAGCGATATGTCTACCATCTACCATTGCACCCCACTATGATGTCAAGTCATGAGCTTGTTATTAAATGAGCACAACTCATAGAAGAAGCATACCGAGCATGGTTGAATCAACCACCTATTCAATTCCCACTACATATTGAGTCACCAATTAAAAACCTCTATAGGGATACAAGTTCTTCACCCATTGGAGATGAAGGAAATGATAGAGAGGTTGGTATGAATGATTTCTTACAGGATACTTGTTGAAAAAAATTTGTTGATATACATTTTCCCACTCTTGGAATAATAATAAAATTGATATTGAAAGAAGAATTTTTTTGAACGATAACAAGTTTATCGCGTATCCTTTGGTCTCATCTTCCTCTCTCATTTTTTGGATTTAAAATATGAGTGTGTATGCTCAAGATATCCAAGTTTGTGTTTAAGCATAAAAGGGCGCTTCTTCCATGTGGAATAAGGCTAATTTCTCGAAAATATGTCTAAATGTTTCGGGCCCAAGACCCTTGTTTTATTCAAATTTTGCGGGCCCAAGAATCATGGTTTTCTTCTCACTATATCATGGTGGGTTGACTCACCATGCCCGCCATGCTCCATGTAGTATACCTAGGGAGGTAATATGGGGTACCTAAGGAGGTACCAAATGGGAATGTGGTTATGTATTATTAGTGGAGGCCATTCAATGTAAGGTGGACTAGGTCCACTATATTATTAAATAAACCCCACTATGGTAGTTAGATATAATAAATAGTATTTCCAGAAGATTCCTTTTCTAGAATGTTCCTAGAAGATAGAGAATGTTATATAAAGAAGTGAAACCAATGTATTGGAGAATGATGAAGAATATTGTTATTATACAAGAAATTATTGCTTGAGGAGTTTTATCCTTCCATAAGGATTAATATATGGTGTTACCCTACTTCAAGGGTTTTATATTAATAAAGTGAGAGTTTTTCTATATTGTTCACTGAATATTTGTGGTGTATATGTATGCAAGTATTTGATTCTCTTCTAGAGAAATCCTATTTATTATATATAACTACCATAGTGGGGATTATTTAATAATATAGTGGAATTAGTCCACCTTATATTGAATGGCCTCCACTAATTATACATAACGACATTCCCATTGGGTACCTCCCCAGGTACCCCATATTACCTCCCTAGGTATAGTACAACATGGCAAGGAAAGGGGGTTGTAGCCTCCTTCCGGTTGGTTTCAGAGAACATGGGGAGTTGGAGCTTCCTTCAGGTTGGAGCTTGAGAATCAAGGGGTTGTAGCTTCCTTCTGGTTGGAGCTAGAGAATTTGGGGATTTGTATCTTCCTTTAGGTTGGAGCCTGTAAATAGGGGGTCGTATCCTCCTTCCATCTGTAGTTGGAGAATTGGGAAGTTGATGCTTCCAATGAATTTATTCTTTGATATATAAGAAAGCATTATGTGGTTTTCTCCCATTTGGGTTTCCACAAAAATTCTAGTGTACTATGTATTTGATGTGATGTTGTTTATGTTTATATGCTCATGACATATTGAATGCAATCATAGATGATACATTGATGATATATTGTTGATAATATTTAAGTTTATATATTGTGGTTAAAAGTGGTAAAATAGTTCATATTAATTCACCCCCCCAATTAGTATTCCAACAATTGGTATCAGAGTAGGTTCCTTCAGGAAACAATTTAACCACTGGAAGGTAGATCATAGAGAGAACCAATACATAGAAGAATGGAATAACACTGTTTAATGGGAATAACTATGAATTATGGAGAAGATGGATGAAAACATATGTGCAAGAACAAGGATTTGATGTTTGGAAATAATTAGTAGACGGATACAAAGAGCTTGCCACTCCCCCAAAAAATAACAATGGAAAGAAACTCAGTCAAAACAATTCAAGGGATAAAAATGCTATCCTGAATGGTCTAGTTGATTCAATTTATGTCAAGGTTATGCATTGTGATTCTGCAAAAGAGATTTGGGACAAACTTTAGAATTTTTATGAAGGATATGCCAAAATCAAGGAAGCTAAGCTTCAAACTTATAGAGGTCAATTTGAACATTTGAAAATGAAGGAAGATGAAGACATTGCAACTTACTTTTTACGAGTTGATGAAACAATGAATTCAATTAAAGGTTTGGGAGAAGAAGTTGTCGAATCTATGATTGTTCAAATGGTACTGATATCTCTTCCAATGAGATTTGATCCTAATATTTTATCACTAGAAGAAATAGAAGATCTAGGTACGATAAGCATGGATGAGCTACATGGAATATTTACAGCTTATGAAATGAGAACACAATAGGAAATTCCATCCAAGAATGAAGCATCCTTCAAAGCATCCAAGAAGAAAAAGAAGAGGACAAATCTAGATTCAAATCCAAGTTGCAACTATAGCGATGATTCAGACGAGGATGAAGAAATATCCAACTTCGTAAGGAAGTTGAAGAGAGGAACTGACAAGTACAAAGTTATGCTTCCCTTAAAATGTTTTAATTGTGGTAAAATTGGTCATTTTGCAAATAAGTGTCCTTATGCTAAGAAGTCAGATAGTGATGAAGAAAACGATCCCAAGAAAGAAAATAAATATCAATTTAAATGTGTTGAACCTACACATAATATATCTAGCTAGGAATTGGAATACATAGTTGCAAACAAAATATGAGAAAAGAGAAGCAGGAGAGAAAGAATGGAAGAATTCTCATTAACCAAATGAATGAATGATAATTTACACATGATATAATTTGTATAACTCAACCAATGTTCATTGGAGGTGAAGCCAATTTGCCATAGTGGTGGTCTAGAGTGATCTGGACACACACCAACAGTTATAGAAGTAAACTGCGACCTAGTCTAGTCTCTCAGGCATTTACGTGAGTGAATTGCCACCTAGTTTGAGTTAACTAGTCTCTCAGTCTTCAGTTAACTGACTAAAACATAGTGAAGTGAGGATGAGAACAGGGAATCATGAGTAATGCACTAGTCTGGTGATGATCCCAAGGACAATGCACATTAGCTGGTGATGATCCCAATTCTGCATGGTGATAATACCAATGTGGCATCTAGACTCCACTCAACTGTTCAAACTGAAGTGTGAATTGAAGAGAATATTCTCCCTAGAGGAATATTCTTCCTAAAATATAGGAGACTGAATAATGACTAATAAACACAGGGAAAACCTTAGGAAAAAGAAATCCTAGGTGTGTGTGAAGTATCCCCAACACCCCCTCTGAACATCACTATGGTGGAAATAAAGAATGGGTCTCGACAACAAGGCCATGTTAGGTACCCAAATACAAAAGATACACTGAAATAAACGAGGAAAGAGGGAAAACCCCCCCTCAAAGTACAATGTATGTAAAAAGAGGAACTGACAGTTGTTAAGCAACCATGTTCTTCACTCCAAGACGACTGCACAGAGAATGGAACTTATGCTCAGTGAAGGTCTTGGTGAATATGTCTGTAGTCTCTTCTAATAAAGGAAAAAATTGAAGGTTGATGATCCCATCGTGTACTAAGTCCCATATGTAGTGCATGTGGATCTCAATGTGCTTCATCTACTTCCTTTGAACTAGATCTCTACAAAACTTCAGAGTGCTCTGGTTTTCACACCAGATGACGATTAGTCGATGAATTTGAATTCCCAACTTAGTGAGAAAATGTTGTAGACACATATCCTGAATGGTTATGTTAACTACCCCTTTGTAATATTCCTCAGATGAAGATATAGCAATAACATCCTGATTTTTGCTTGACCAATAGATAGGCCCAAAACCAATACTGACTGAGTAAACATATGTGTACTTGTGATCAATGCTATCGCCAACCCAATCAACATCAGTGAACCTGATGAGCTCCAATGTAGAGTCCATTGGATAGTGAATCACAAAGGTGATGGCACCCTGTACGTCTCGAAGGATACGCTTTGCATCCTTCCAATGTAGCTCATGCGGCTCTTGCATAAACCTGAAGACTTCTCCAACTGCATAGGAGAGGTTTGTTCTGGAGTGTGTGAGATACAACAAGATCCCCACTAGTTGTCTATACAATGTGTTTTCAACCAGTGCAGTGTCCCCACCATCCTCAAGCCTGACTCCTGATAGGAAAGGAGTCGGGGCAGACTTGCAGTCTGTCATGTCTCTCAAGGAGATCTCATGCATACTTGGCCTGAGATAGTTTGATGCGTGATGAATGCTGATTGATATTGAAACTAAGCAAGAAATGTAGTAGACCCATGTCCATCATCAAGAACCTGTCATGCAAAATCGTCTTGACTGAAGAAATCGTTGAAGTCAAGAAATCAATGATCAACAAATCATCAACATAACAAACTAGGAATAGAAGTGAATCAACCGTCGTGAGTATGTAAAAATTTGGGTCTGACTTAAAATGTACAAAGTTCTATGAAAATAGGTAGGAGTCCATCTTGGCATACCATGCCCTCAGAGCCTGCTTGAGGCCATAACGAGACTTCTTCAATTGACAGAACAAAGATGAATCCTTCATAAATCCTCGGGGATGCTACATATAGATCTCCTTAGAGAGATCAGCGTGAAGAAATGCATTCTTTACATCCATATGATGGACTTTCCATCCCTTGGCTGCCACAATGGAAAGTGCCAAATGTATGGAATCCATCTTTTCTATTAGAACAAAGGTATCATCATAGTCAATTCCATGCACCTGCTGAAAGCCTTTGGAAACAAGCCTGGATTTGTATCTGCTAATCTGTCCATCTGTTGTGCTCTTGGTCCTATAGACCCATCTACACCTGACAAGTTTCCTTCCTGAAGGAAGGGGAACCAGATCCTGAGTCTAGTTCTCGATGAGGGAGTTGTACTCCTCTTGCATGGTAGATTCCTAAAATGGATTTCCAGCAGCCTCGCCATAAGACTGTGGATCTGAATATTGAACCAATAAAATATTCTTGGGTGACATCGGTTCAGTGGAAATGAGTGCAAGAGGAGGCTCCTCGAAATCAGATCGAGTCCTCCTAGTATCAACTGGATCCCAAACAAGATCCCCTGCATCCTGAAGAGTAGTCTTGGCCCACTTGGGCCTTTTCTCTGGCTCTACATATGCATCTCGGTGAACTGACTCTGGATCTGATTGTACTAACTCTGTATCTGGATCATCTGAATCCTATTAATCAAAATTCCCATTTGAAGAAGATTTGACATGTGCATGCTCATCATCTCTGACATGTGTAAGAACAAAGGTGTCTACATGCGGCTGTTGAGGTACATGAAAGACACTTTCCTCGAATTGGACACTACACTCAATGATGAGCCGGTTCGAGGAAATATCAATGAGTGTGTATCCCTTCACACCATCGGGGTAACCAAAAAAGATACACTCTATCCTCCGTGGATCAAGTTCCTTTCTCTCCTCAGAGGGAATCTTGTCTCATGCACATGAACCAAAAATACGAAAGTGGGAACTTCTGGTTTGAGGCCTCTCCAAGCCTCATAGGGGGTCTTATCCTTGACAGATCTATGGGGAGATTTGTTTTGGATGTAGGTTGCACAATTAAGTTCTTCAACCCATAATCTCCGTGGAAGTGACTTTTCATGTAGCATGCAAGATGCCATCTCTTTAAATATATTTTTTTTGGCTCAACAACTTCGTTTTGCTGTGGAGTATAGGGAACCGTGTGCTACAACTGAATCCCTTCCTAATCATAAAGATTTTGTATCTCATGGTTGACATACTCTCCCCTGTTATCAGTTCATAGGAACTTGATTTTATTTCCTAAGTGTGTCTCAACAAGGGCTTTGAAATCTTTGAGGTGTTGAAAGACCTCCGACTTTTTCCTGTGAAAAAAAATCCATGTGAAGCATGAGAAATCATAAAAAAAAAGCATGTACCTTTCTTTACTGATTGATGGATTGAAAAAGGTCCCATGAGGTAACTATGGATTAGATCTAAAGGAAAGGAAGCCTTCTGAGTCTTTCCTTTGTCGAATTTCTCTTGAGGGTGTTTTCCAAGAACACACCCCTCACAAATTCCTTTGGCGAAGTGGATGTCAAATAGACCATCAACCATTCCTTGATTTCTAAGTTGTTGCATATATCTGAAATTTAAATGCTCGAGCCTTTCATGCCATATCCTAGTTCTTTCATCAGCATGGGTAACAATAATGCATAATCTAGTTCAATAAATTCAAAATATGTGTAGAGTCTAGATTGTTGATTTAGCTCACCGGTAGAAACCATGGAATTGGTTTTCATGTCATAGATATCCACTACATCA
>SNQJ01S0066711.1:88533-103573 GCA_010110895.2 Picea sitchensis | reverse complement strand
ACAGGTTGTTTGGTACAGGTTGGTGCATGGTTGATGCACTTGTAATTTATGGTACATGTTGATTACAAGTTAAGGTACAGGTTGATGCATGGTTGTTGCATGGTTCAGGTTTATTGGTACAAGTTTACAGTGGTATATCTCATAGTGATAGTGTGACATTGGTTCCATCATTCTACTTCTACTTCAGGGCGATTGGACGAGGCAAGGACAGGTGGTTGTAGCCGAAGAATAGGGGGTTGTATCCTCCTTCTGGTTGTAGCCAGAGAATTGGGGAGTTGGAGCTTCCCTCAGGTTGTAGCCTGAGAAACTAGAGGGTTGGAGCCTCCTTCCAGTTGCAATTGGAAAACAAAGGAAGTTGGTGCTTCCAATGAATGTAATTCTTCAAGACATATAAGAAAAAGCATTTCGTGGTTTTCTCCCGCTTTGGGTTTCCACGTAAAATACTGGTGTATTGTGTATGTGTATGATTGTTCATTTGTTCATTGCTCATTATTGGATGATAATTATACATTGATATAACACTTGGATTATTTGGTTAAAAAGGATTATAATTGCTCTATTACAGATTCACCCCCCCCTCCCCCCTCTCACTAATCCAACAGGATGAAAATATCAATCTTAGGGACAAGATTAAAAGTTAGAAGACAAGATAATTAAATATTTGGCCGTAAATAACATGGAACACAAATTGGATATCAAACCTATCAAAGAGAAAATGAATAAGCTCATGGATTTAGACGATGAGCGTAAAAAAAGAGCATCAAACCTCGTAATTTTTGGTATAAAAGAATAGAAAGATGAGGACACATTAGCAATAGTCAGGGAGGAATTAAAAAAACAAATCACAAATTTAAACAATTGGCCTTATAGAAGCAAAAAGGTTGGGAAAATTAATTGAAAATAAAGATAGTTTGATTTGGGTTATGGTAAGCTCTAATTCCCATAAACATGACATACTTAGTAAAACTCTTAGCTTAAAAGGGCCTGGAATATTTATAAATGAAGACCTCATTCTAGAATATCAAATTGAATTAATGAAGGAGGTTTAAAAGGTGAAGGAAGAAAGAAAGGAAGGAAAATGGGCAATAATTAGGAACCGAAAAGCTATTATTGGGGATAGATACCAAAAGAATAACAATAAATAACAATTTGAGACACTTCATATCATTTCTTGGAACTGTCGAGGATTTCCTTGGAACAAAGGGCCTATATTAAGTTGGATCCCAATTGAAATTGATATTATACTTGTAGTTGAAACTTGGGAGCATGAGGAATCTAAGGTCCCTAACATAGATAGATTTATATTGTGGTCAACATGGAACAGGAAATCCTTTCGTAGAGGGGTTGAAGAAATATTGTGTTACATAAGAACAAACATTTATCCTCACATTCATCCTCATAAGAAAGACCCTCTCAATTAGTTCATATGGGTGGATATTTCAGATGTCAATGCTAAGAAGATGTATATAGCAATTTGTTATTTTGCGCCTATTAACTCTACCTTTTATACAAAAAACAATGTAGATAAAATTATCCCTATAAAATCTTAGAACATGATATTTACAGTCTAAGAAATAAAGGTAGTATCCTCCTACTAGGAGACTTTAATGTTAACACTGCAACTAATCAAGATATTATCTTAAACAATGATTTCAACCCTAATCCTTTGTGTCTAGATGAGGACCATGTTTTAGCTAATAGATACAAGAGAAATTCGGAAGACTTGACAGAGATTTTATATGGTACTGAGTTAATCAAGATTTGTAGTTCTCAATATCTAATCATTTGTAATGGTATAATGAAGTGACCGAAATCTAACTAGATGACTTGTATCCATGGGTTGGGTAGTATTATTCTAGACTGTGTGATATAAAATATCCATGTTTACAACCAAATAGTAAATTTTGACCTTTTAAACAACCATGGTTCTGACTCTGATCATAGACCTTTAACGCTAACTCTAAACTTTACCATGCGCAAAAAACCCCTTGAATATAAATCTGGTAACCAAAGGCATCTACATTTTGACAAAAATAAAGATTATCTCTTTTTAAAGGACTTAAACATCGAATTAAATATTCTATAATATAAAAACAATATTGAAGACATCTATAATAATTTTACAACGATCCTCTCTACCTCCATAAAAAAAATATGTATCGAAGTGTTGTGTAAAAAGAAGAATAGAATTTCCAACCCTTGGTATGATAACGAATGTAAACTTGCTAGAAACTCCATTAGTAACTTTTGTAATGAGTCTTTGAAATATGATAAGATTAATAGATACAAATCCCTAATTAAAAGAAAAAAAAAAGGCACTACATAAATATAAATCAAGAGAACCTTTTACACCTTTCTAAGCTAGATCCAAAGAAATTTTTAAGGAAAATTATGACTCGTAAAACTAAATAAAATTCCATGACTCTCCTGACAAATTGGAATTCCTGCCTTAAAAATATTTACGGATCTAGTAATGTCTTGGACAAAATTCCAAAAGTTTCTACAAAAGATGAGGTTTTTTCTATAGAGGACATAAAGTTGTTGGATTTACTTCACACACGTCTAGGATTTGTTTTTCCTAAGGTTTTTCCATGTTTATTAGTCATTATTCAGTCTCCTATATTTTAGGAAGAATATTCCTCTAGGGAGAATATTATCTTCAGTTTTCACTTTAGTTTGATCAGTTGAGTGGAGTCTAGATGTTACATTGGGATTATCACCATGCAACATTGGGATAATCACCATCTAATGTGAATTGTCCTTGGGATCATCACTAGACTAGCACATTACTCATTATTCCCTGATCTACTCCTCACTACACTTTTTTTCAGTCAGTTAACTGAAGACTAGTTGACTAGTTAACTCAGCTACGTGGCAGTTCACTCTCATAACTACCTGAGAGACTAGACTAGGCGGTAGTTTACTCCTGTAATTGCTGGTGTATGTCCATATCACTCTATAACACCACTATGGATAATTAGTTACTCATGTATCTTATATCTATTGTAAATTATTCACTCTTTGAGTGTGGAATACGGTTAATGAGAATTATTTCATTCTTTCTCTCATTCTTCTTCTTTCTCAAATTATCTCTGCAAATGTGTGTATTGTTGTTTAGCTAGATCTATTTTGTGCAGGTTCAACACATTTACATGGTATCAAAGACGACGGAATGCTAATCAAAAGCTACACCAAATTATTTTTTTGCAGGTATTGAAGATTGAAGAACGTAGAAAAGATGGAATATATGTTTTACTCATCGACAATACTTATCACGCCTCATAACTATTTGGAATGGAAGCCAAAAATTATGCTTCATTTCAAATGTAGAGACTTTTACCAAATAACTATGGCAACGAAAGTAGAGCTTGATTCCGCCGATGAGAAAAATGACTTTCTCAATAGACAAGATATGGCCATAGGAAGTATTTGCACATTTGTTTCTCTCGAAATTTTCCATCAAGTATATGAAGAATCAAAAGAATCAACTCCAAATGAATTATGGACTAGATTGGAGGTTCTATTTGGGAATAAAGAAGATTGTGAATATTTCATGTAGGAGGTTGAACAGATAGAGCAAGAAGAGAAGCCATCAGAAGATCAAGCCTCTTATTATGAAGAGTCTTCTAAAAAAGTATTTTCACAAATTTGTATTCCATTAATTGAAGATGATGTCTACTACATTTCAGGATTTTTTTCTGAAATTCATGTGGAATATATATGGCATGCATCTCAGGAGTCACATGCAGATACTTTTCCATGCGCAATGCATGCATCTCAGGAGACAAAAAGGGATTCGTGCACATCAGACTCAATTCTGATATTTTCTGAGCACAATTTGAAGAAACAAATTGGATATTTCAATTCCTCTCGGAAAAATATCCAATTTCAAAAAGCAAAATCGTCCAAAATGGAGTCTAGGAAGTGAAGTTATGATCATTTTAAAATCAACAAAATTTCGGCATTTTTTCAGAAACGGCCGCACGGTTTTTAAAATGTCATACAAACTTTATTTGGATATTTTTCATTACAAGAAGAGAAAGTGGATATGTATGGACATATCAATGGTGTATCTACTTCATCAGATCCATGCATACATCTACATTTTCAACAAAATCTTCAACGAGCACAAACTTGCACAGTTGCGAGGTCTTCTTGGATTGAAGGACATGGTTGCTTAGCAACTTCTTTTTGTTCCTTCTCATTTTTTTTTATGCATTTTAATTTGAGGCGGGGGGGGTTCCCATGAGGTTTTCCCTCTTTCCTCATTTATTTCAGTGTATATTTTGTATTTGGTTTCCTAACATGGCCTCGTTGAGGGGACCCATTCTTTATTTTCACCATAGTGATGTTCAGGGGGGGTGTTAAGAACCAAACATCAATATACCATAGAAAAACCTCAGGAAAAGTACTCAACGCCTTGAAAAAGAGATAATTTCAGATAATAAGCCTCTTCAAGGGGGAAACCTCCTTTTACCCCACTTTTTGAAAAAGAGATAATTTCGCATAATAAGCCTCTTCAAGGGGAAACCTCCTTACACACCACATAAATTTAAAATGTTCAAGCACATGATCTAAATGAAAATGTCTCCCTGGTATATAGGAGACTAGGAGGTATAATTACAACTCAATGGCCTAAAGCCGCATATAAATAAAATAACATTACTAGTGCAATATGCCCAATTAAGGGGTAATGGAGTTTCTCAATATTAGGGCTTAACATGCCCTTTCCCTTAAGACAAGTGTTGTCCGTAACGCTTTGAGTAACACTCGATGCTTTTGTATAAAAGACTCCACTTCCTGTTGGAATCTTCACCGATAGTTTCCATTTAATGAGATACTTTGAAAATGATCTATTCCTCACCGCTTAATTTTGTAACAATGATGGCTGCCCAACATGATTTTTCCTTCCTCACGTCTCTAGTAAATAGCTGTTCAGGATCTTGTCTATAACCTTCTTTTAAGCATAAACATGGAAAACTGGGTGTAACTCTGAAGATGGCAGCCCAATTTGTATGCCATAGTGCAATTCAATCTTCAACACCTTATAAGGTCTATAGTACTTTAGTGATAATTTAATATCCTTCTTTGTCTTTGCTTGAGGGAGATGTATTTGTATGGTTGTAGTCTCAAAACACCAAATCTGTCTTCAAAACTTCTTTTCCACTAATGTAGGATATTGATCCGCTTGTTGTTTTACGCGGTTTTGTTAAGTGGTCGTTGTCCTTTAAGATTTGAGAATTTGTTGTTGATCCCCGATGTGATCTCTTCCACCGCTTGAACCTTAGATTTTTCTTTTAGAGAAGAAGGATGGAAGGAGGGTGGTATCCATAAAGTGCCATAAATGGTGTCATTTTTGTTGCAGGAAGGGAAGTGTTATACCACCATTCCGGCCAAGGGTAACCATTTGAACCATTGTGTTTGCTTTTCAGAGACAAAGAAACTATGTAGCCTTCCGCATTTTTTAACTATCTTGGTTTGTCCATCGATTGAGGATGATAGGATGAGCTATGAGCCACCTGAGTACCCAAACAAAACAATTATGTCCAAAATGTCCAATGAATATGGATCTCACACTTGCTACCAATCTTTTGGGATGCAGCTTTTGAACCTGCCTCCAAGGAATGCTAAAGGGCAACCTATCTAGCTTTGAAGGGATGAGAGTGCACAAAAGCAAGTCCGCTACTGTCAAATTCTATCAACAATCACCATGGATGACACTCTTTCCTTCTCGCACTTTGGTAATCGTATGATAAAATCCATGGAAACCTCCTCCCACCGATGACTTGGGATGACATGGCTGCAAAGACCTGGGGTCTTGATTTTTTCCACCTTGTTTTGTTTGAAAACCACACATTCTCGCCACAAACCTTTGAACATTATTTTTGGCGCCATCCCAAAAACCTTCGACCTTCTCTATGGTGGTTTTCAAAATCCCGAAAAGCCCTCTTTTTTACCTGAGAGTACCCCAAATGGTACCTTTTGTTTGAGTTGGGATTTCTTACACAACATAAGCCGCATCTTTTGTACCATAGTGAATCATTTTTCCATGTAAATGTATCCGATGCACCTGAATCCTGCTGCAACCATTCAATGAGAGTCCACAATTTTCCATCATTCTTCCATTCCATCCTGTTTCTATTATCCAATCTAAGTTGGATGATCGAGATAAAGGACAAAGAAAGGCCTCAACATCTTCATCTTTTCTTGAGAGTAAAATCAAACATTTTGCTTCCCCTTTTATATAGACGATTTCAAAATCATAGCCCAACATCTTGCTTACCCATTTTTTTTTTCTCCGAAATATAGTCTTTGTTCCCAGAAGCATTTAAGACTATCATCATGATCCGCTTTGACCTCGAAGTGTCTACCTATTAGGTAAGGACGCATTTCTTCAATGCATGTAGTATTTCCATCATTCTCTCTATCTCATAAAATGGTTTGCAAGTTCCTTCCCGAGTGGTCGACTTTCAAATCCAGTGGGTCTTCCTCTTGCATTAGGACAGCACCAATTCCATTTCCGAGGCATCACATTCCACAATAAAGGTTTTTTTTTTTTTTGAAGTTTGGAGTGGTCATGACATGAGCTTTACACATCACCCCCTTTGTTGTCGTAAATCTTTAGTTGCCTCCGAGTCCATGAAAATGCATCCCTTCTTAGTTAGTGTCAGCAGTTATGTCATATTCTTCCATAGTTCCCAACAAACTATGGTAGTAATCACAAACCCAAAATCCTCTAAGATTTTAATGTTTCTGAATCACCAAATTCATCATGGCCTTAATCTTGTTAGGGTATACCTTGACACCTTCTATGAGATACAATATGACCCAAATACTCTACCCCATTTACCTTGCAGCATTTGGATGGTTTGGCATATAGTTGTTGCTCCTTTAGTAGTTGTAGAACCTTGTCAACATGTTGTACACATGATCCCTCCCAAGACTTGCTATAGATTAGTATATCATCAAAAAATACTAACACAAATTTTCAAGGAAGGCTTGAAAATGGAATTACCAACCCTTGGAATGTGGAAGGTGCATTTGTAAGGCCAAAAGGTGCCACCAAAATTCATAATGGCCTTCTATGAGTTTAAATGTTGTTTTGGGATATCTTCTTCCTTCATTCTAACTGGACAGATACACCTAATCCAGATCCACTTTGTGTTAGATTGCTACATGTAGTTCATCAATCAATGGAATGGGAAACTTATCTTTGGCTAGTGATCTTGTTGAGCTCTCTATATCCGGACACATAATGCCTATGAGCTATCTTTCTGGTCACCACACACTGCAGAGTAAGAACTTTGGCTAGGTCTAATAATGTCACTTCTTAACATTTTCTTCAAATCAATGCACTCAATTTCACCCCTTCCGCATATGGGTATATCTCGTATGTATTCCCATGTTAGGAGGAACACTCCTGTGAATTAGGTGAATTTCATGATCCCCGATTTTGAGTGGGTGGGAGACCTTTAGGAATATCTTCAAATACTTTGGAATGCTTTATCAATGATCCTTTCGAGATCTTGAGGGAATAGATGGCTTAGATGTTTGGACATCTAGTGAGCATATTTTTTAAATAATGCCTTGATGCCCCCTTTTCAATAATCACCTCCTATGCTAGAGCTTATCACCTACCAAAGTTTCCCTCGATACCTCTTAACTCAATTTCTTCCTTCCAATAAAAATTTTATGAAAGTTCTTGAAAATTAAAAGCCACTGTCTTCTAATGATTGTAACCATTGGATTCCTAGTACAACATCTCGCATCTCACCCATGGGTATAGAAATCATTGGACTATTCATTACATGCTCCCCCATAGTAAGATATTGATCTTATTACATTTTCTTGAGCAATTGATAGTTCCTTTCCATATGCAATCATTACTTGAAACTCTCCTGCAAGTACCGGATATACAAAGCAATCGAGATCTTGGCTAATTTATAGTGAATGAAATTCATGAGTACCTTAATCGCTTAGGACTATTACCTTTTATTTTGATGTATCCTTCAATCTTGAGGGGTTTAGGAGTTCTAATTCCAACCAATACATTACACTATATCAGAGAGTCAACTCTTCAACGCTTTCATCTTGAGATGGTTCTGTTCTTGTTCTTCTTCTCTCTTCCTCTTCACAATCTATGTAAAATAATTTCTTTTCACCACACCCTTACTGTAATTCCTACTATACTTGTTGTCACAATTAAAGCATAAACCTTTTGCTTTTCTTTCCTCCAATTATTGAGGTGTCAACCTTGTAGGTTGAGGTGTTTTGGGGAGAAGGAGCATTGTTCTCTTATAGATGTTAGGATAGGTCCCTTCTAGTAGCCATAGCCATATTTTTACTTTCAACATTTCTCACACCTTAAATGCATTCTCCAATGATTTGGTTCCTAAAGGTGAACCTCATGCTTGAATGTTACCCTTTAAAGTTCCTATGAATACATCAATCAAGTGGTCATCCTGAATATCGACACCTTTATATTCAATCTTTGAAGTTCTCAATGTGCTCGTAACTCGAACCCTTTTGCTTGAGATTTATCAATTGGCTAAAGAAGGTATTTCTCCTGTATCCTCATAGTGTGTGCTATGATTTCTTCCTCGCGGGAAAATTCGTCCAAGTGACGAGGGATTTGTGTGAACAAAGCCATCAATACCAAAACAAATTGATTGATTAGGCTATAAATATAAAGAAGCAATTCATACATTTTGTGTATGTGGTACATTATGGAGATCAAAGAATTGCTCCATCCAAGTATCCATGTGATTGGGTCCTTGCCATCAAACTTCCTCATATCAATCTTAGGGAACATGGTTGGTCTTCAAAAAGTTGAGTTTCCATTCTTGATTCATATTCTTTTTTTTCCTCATCATGAATTTCATGAGAAGCATTTTCACTTTGGGTGTCTCTCTCATAAAAATTTCAATAATTCCATGATTCTTTAATCCATCCATCTTAGTATCCAACTTAGCTTCCATTGAATCCATCAACTTAGCTCCATTGAATCCATCTTAGTATCCAACTTAGCTTCCATTGAATCCATCAACTTTAGCTTCCATTGAATCCATCTTATTATTCAACTAAGCTTCCATTGAACTAATCTCTTTGTAGTTCATTTATGTCCCTACCATTTCTTCACCTTCATCAAGAGTCCAATTAGGATTTTGAGGCTTATTTGGTGTAGAAGGTCCCTTTTTGCGGGTGGCATGTTGGCCAAATATCACTTCCTTTGAATCTTGATTTTGAGGCGTTCTTCAGACACAATCTTTCTTATGTTTATCTCCCAAGTTTCATCCCTTATGTGTTGAAACTTTGTTTTTAGTAGTTCTCTGATATTTCTTCTCTGCAATGCCACAGGATCTAATCAAAATTGGATGTGCCAAGGAATTTATGGTAACTTCCCTCACAACTTGCCGCATTTTGGCCTTTCCAGATATTCACTTGTATAGTATGCCCCAATAATAAAATAATTGATATAAAATTCTAAAATCACACCTAAAAATAATGCAGACTGTCCATGATCCAATGCAACTATCCCACTCAATTTGGATACTCTATCATCAAGTTATGATTGTTTTACCTCGAACACCTTCTTGAGACTAGTCAATAGGACTATCGACACTGGTCTACACAAGGTGTATCTACAAATTTAAGATGACCCGTGGCTAAACTTTACCAGTGATACCTTACTAATTTCTATAAATTTCTTCTAGATTTCGTGGTCTGAAACATTGGCTACAAAATTATTTTATAGCAAAAATTCCAAGAATGACTCATTTCAGGATGATTCCTTAACCCTATCTTGTATAGGTCAGATCTCCAAATTATAAGGCCTAAGGAGCTAAATTTTGAACCCAACGTACCTTGATCCATATATTGGGCCATACCCTCCAATCCCTTCCTTCTAAAACATCCTAGAAAAAGTTATAGCGAAATTCCACTGCGGTCTCAAATGTAGCAGCTTAAAACCCCAAGACCTGAGCTCAAACTATATGTTAAGAACCAAAATCAATATATAGCATAGAAAAACCTCAGGAAAAGTACTCAACGCCTTGAAAAAGAGATAATTTCAGAAAATAAGCCTCTTCGAGGGGGAAACCTCCTTTTACCCCACTTAAATGTTCAAGTACAAGATGATTCAAAATGAAAATGTCTCCTTGATATATATAGGAGACTAGGAGGTATAATTACAACTACTGGCCTAAAGTCGACATAAATAAAATAACATTACTAATATAATATGCCCCAATTAAGGGGTAATGAGCCAATATTAGGGCTTAACAGGGGGTGTTGGAGTTACTTCACACACACCTAGGATTTATTTTTCCTAAGGTTTTTCCTTGTATATTAGTCATTATTCAATATCCTATATTTTAGGAAGAATGTTCCTCTAGGGAGAATATTATCTTCATTTTTCACTTTAGCTTGATCAGTTGAGTGGAGTCTAGATGCTACATTAGGATTATCACCATGCAACATTGGGATCATCACCAGCTAATGTGCATTGTCCTTGAGATCATCACTAGAATACCGCATTACTCATGACTCCCTGATATACTCCTCACTACACTTTGTTTCAGTCAGTTAACTGAAGACTAGTTGACTAGTTAACTCAGCTACGTGGCAGTTCATTCCCGTAACTACCTAAGAGACTAGACTAGGCGGTAGTTTACTCCTGTAACTATTGTTGTGTGTCCATATCACTCTATACCAACACTATGGATAATTAGTTACTCATTTATCCTATATCTATTGTAAATTATTCACTCTTTCAGTGTGGAATACGGTTAATGAGAATTCTTTCATTCTTTCTCTCCTTCTTCTTCTTTCTCAAATTCTCTCTGCAAATGTGTGTATTATTGTTTAGTTAGATCTATTCTATGCAGGTTCAACACATTTAAAAAAAACTGGAGTTAACCGACTTGCAAACGGGAAAGTTAAGGACAACGAGGGCTACCAAGGTGAAATATTGAAAATTGGACGACCTATTTTGATCCCCCACATACACAATCTCTTTAATTTAGTAGTCAAGCATGGCTTCCCTAAACCTTAGACTCAAAGTCTCATTGTACCTATTTTAAAAGTGGGGATAAAATCAATTCCTCTAATTATAGGACCATTATGATTAGCCCCATTTTATCTAAGCTATATGGAATTATTTTGGAAAAGAAGATAAAAATATGGCTATAAAGCCACGAAAAAAGAGTTAAAGGTCAGGCCAGTTTTTGTAAGGTACCAAATGTACTATAATATGCAGAAACAAGAATATTCAGAAGATATTAATGGAACAAAAAAATATTGAGAAAAGAAACATCGGAAATAATACCTTTATTCAAAGAAACCAATGTTCACTTGCCTCTTTGAGGGGGAAACCTCCAACAGAGAAGATATCTATTATAATAATTCTCAAGAAAAATCTTTCCCATGCCTCCTACTCTTATTTATACTAATTTTATCTTCTAAAGAACATTCTAGAGGAAGATATTTCTAGAAGAAAAATCTTCTCGTAGGTCTTCTTACATTGACTTTTTCACATTTATTAAATAGGCCATATTAACTAATGTCGGCCTTTATTACATGGAAAATATATTTTTCTACCTACGTGAGGGGTTAGGGAGGTTAGGGCCCTAACATTCCCTCCCCCTTGAATAACAACCCTATCCTCAAGGCTTGAGATGAGGAAATTGTTGCAAAATGTTGGTCATCTCCCAGGTGGCATCTTCTAGATTTGTATATTTCCACTGAACTAACACTTCCTTGATGGTGTGTTGATGGAGGAAACTCTCTCACTGGTCCAGGACTGCTTATGGCTACAACCAAATGGAACCTTCTTCATCCAACTCAGGGAGACTATTTTTAGTTTGGCACTTTGTTCCAATCACTTTCTTTAAGCATGAGATTTGAAAAATGGGATGGATCTTAGAATGACTAGGCATACCTAACCGGTAGGCCACATGCCCCACTTGCTTGAGAATGGTATAAGGACCATAAAATTTGGGAGAAAGTTTCTTACATTTTTCATATTTGAGTGAAGTCTACTTATAAGGTTACAGACGAAGAAACAATTGTTCCCCTTCAGCAAATTGACGCTCAGAATGACCTTGATCTGCATGTTGCTTCATGTGATTCTGAGTCATGACCAAATTTTATTTGAGGGAATGGAGAATGGCCTCTTAGACTGTAATTTTTTTTCAACCTCTTGAACCTTCGAGACACCTGACATGTATGAGAGAACCAACGGTGGATTTTTTCCATAGACTACTTCAAAAGGAATCATGTGAGTATTTGTATGGTAAGAGGTGTTGTACCACCATTCAGCTAGGGGTGACCACTGATACCACTAATGTTGTCAGTCGGATGCAAAACACCACAAATATGTTTCCAAAAACTTGTTTACAACTTTAGTTTTTACATCAATCTAGGGATGATAGGCCATGTTGATATGCAATTGGGTTCCCTGGAGCCTGAACAATTCTTGCCAAAAATTACTGGTGAAAGTTAGATCTCTATCAGAGACAATAGAATGAGGCATGCCATGAAGTTTGAAGATATTATCCATGAAAATTTGAGCCATTGTGGATGCGGTGAATGGGTGTTGAATAACACATAAATTATCATATTTGGAAAGATGATTGACTACCACCATGATGATTGACTTATTGCTCGATTTAGGTAAGCCAACAATGAAATCCATAGAAATATCCCTCCAAATAGAAGGGGGAGTCAGAAGCAGTTGGAGTGTTCCTAGGGATTTGATTGTTTCTCCCTTGGTGTGTTGACAGATATCACATTCAACCACAAATGTGTGGATGTCCTATTTCATACCATTCCAAAAAAAAAGAATGTTTGACCATTTCATTGGTTTTGGTAAACCTTGAATGTACAACTATGGGTGAAGCATGAAGCTCAGAAATCATATGGATTTAAGTTGTAATCGTTTGCTTAAATAAAAACAACCTTTGTAGTGAAACGCTTCATTGTGCCAAGAGTATCATGGAGAAGCTATAGAATGGTGTTTCAATTGTTGGATCAGGTGAGAGAGTTTGGGGTCTTTACATCCATTCCTGGTGAACAACTTGGAGTCAATATGGTACAATGAAGGAGAGGGAAAAGAGGGACCTTTTTTCTTCATACTTCCTGGAAAGAGTGTCAGCGACCACATTTTTTCCCCTTATTGTAAATGATCTCATAATCATATCCAAACAGCTCGGTCACCCATTTTTGTTTCTCTAGGGATGAAATTCATTGTTCCAGAAAATGATTGAGGCTTTGATAACCAGTTTTAATTTGGAAGCATTTCCCCATGATATAAAGATACTAGATATCCATGACATGCAAAATAGCCAACACTTCATTTTCATAGATTGATTGGCCCAAATTTCTCTCTGAACCTTCTTTGTTAGTGAAGGCCAAAGGCTTTCCATATTGCATGAGGACTACCCCAATTCCTTTCCCTGAAGCATCACACTCTAGGAAAAAATTCTTAGTGAAGTTGGGAAGGGAAAAGAACCACATGTATCCATGCAACCTGAGATCCCAGTTAATGGTGGTTGGAATGACGTAGTTCATGATCCTCAACCTAATCACCATGGTTGGCCCACAGTATCACTACCTCTACCTCCACCTCCTCCTAAGCAACCTCTTAAACCTACTGTTTCCATGGCTTCACATGCACTGTCAGCCTAGCAGCCCAAAAACACAAAGTGTTAGTTCAAGGACTTGAACCTAGTAAAGGGAAACAACTTTCCATGTCTCCTAATTTTGATTCATAATCCATTCTATTACTTCACATTCCTTTCCCCAAAAGCATGAGCCTAAAAATATCATTTTTGGTGATATGCGCCCTGAAGCATCAGCAAATGAAGACAAGAATTCTACCAAGGTAGATTTACATACACATGGGATGGCATCATCTCAGAACAGTGGACAGAGGATGATAGCCTCCCACAAAAAATATGAATTTAAATGTTTATTTTATGATGACTCTTTTCTACGGTTGACTGTTTGGACATATTCATACTATTATTTTTGGACAACAAACAACATTTATTTATTTTTGGCATGGATAAATTATTACTTTTTGGGAGTTACAAGTGTGTTTATGGAAATGATTATTTATTTGGGGGTTGATGAATGTGCATTTATTTTATGATATGGTATGCATGATAAGTTATGGAGATAAAAGGGGATATTGAAAATTAAACAATGAAGTATTGGTCAAATGGTGTCATTGATGTCAACCCTGTAAAAGGAGATTATTGAAAATATTGTCATTGATATCAAGGAGAAAATGTAATTTATGTGAATGTGATAAAATTGATGTCAATTTAGAAGTAAGTGTTGAGCCTCAAGATTCATGAGTGCCTCTATAACTCTGACCAAATCCATAGAAGTATCTGCAAGACAGACAAAGTAGTAGCATATTAATCAATGGCTTATGCAGAGCTAACAGAGATGAGGATGCTTTAACTATGCTTAAGTAGATGGAAAGAAAGGAATACAATTCCAATATGGAAGCCTACAATACATCTACTAATGTGGTAGATCATGTTACTATGTAGTATTGTTACTATGTGGTGTTTGAGGTTAACGGGATGGAGTCATGACACAGTGCAAATGTGAATGAGCAGTGTCAAGTTTGGTAGAGGAAGAGTGCATCCTAGCGAGGGAGACTATACTTTGTGTAGATAATTGGTCCAAGGATCTGTAGAAATTTCAATAAAAATTATGTATTTCTTGGATTCTCCTGATCTAACAATTGTATGCCACTGTTAAACACAAAATTGCTTCTGCAAATATTCTTGCGGAATTTAAAACACGATTGTTGGTCTCCAGTTTTGATCATGTTTTTGCTTATACTATATCACAAAGACCTCCATCTCTATACCCAGTACCACCCCTTTTGGCCTTGTTTTGACATAATTGACATCTCCCTACCATTCAATGGGTCTACTTAAGGTATCTTTACGTTTCAAGCTATTCTTATGCATTTTGATGCTTTAAATTGATATTGAAACTAATGTCGCTTGGGTTAGGTACC
>SNQJ01S0066711.1:65047-86738 GCA_010110895.2 Picea sitchensis | reverse complement strand
CAGGAATGGACAACTCGGTGCCCAGTTACCCACCACAGGAGAGATTGGAAAGTATGGATGGTCACGAAGAGGCTCCAGAGCCCTCTGAAATGACCTGGACTCTGTCCCAACTCATTCGAAAAAACTGTAAAACGAATCGGCAGGCTGCTACGCCCAAAGGAATTGTGCAGAATGAGTCAATTCAAGTACCAACCGGTACCCCTGTTCAGATGCAAAGAGAGTCCACTCCTGGACCTAGTCCAGTTGACACCTATGAACGCAGCCCAAATGAGTTAACCCCTGAATTCAGTCCAGATCATAATTTCGACCCAGTTGACACTTATGAACGTAGCCCAGACGAGTTCACTCCTGAACTCAGTCCTGATCATAATTCCAATAGAGTTCACACCCCTGATCAAAGCCCAGACGAGTTTACTCATGCGTCTAGCCCTCAAGCACAGCCAGAACAAGAGCAAACATTTGAAACCCACTGCGAGATTTCCTCCAGTCGATCCTTAAAACCAATGGTGGCAAAACTGGAAAGCAAGAATAACAGATTGAAGGAGAAGTTGCATGAGTACATTGTATTGGATAGACATATTAAAACTGAGAATGAGCTCATGAAACTCAGGGTAACTCACCTCTTGTCCAAAATTGAAAGGTTAAAGCAGAGGAATAAGGATATTTTCAAAAGGAACAGGCAACTTCAGAGGACTGCCAGAAAGCATGTTATAATCAACAGAGTCCTCAAGAAAGAAGTCAGGAATCTGAAGAAACGGGAGAGGCTACAAATGTTGGTTGCAGCCACTGCAACCCTCTGATTGCTACCAGTCTTTGGCTTTTTGTTGCCTGAGGACAGGCAAAGACTTCAGTTTGGGGGCTTTTTGGTCTCCAGTTTTGATCATGTTTTTGCCTATACTATATCACAAAGACCTCCATCTCTATACCCAGTACCACCCCTTTTGGCCTTGTTTTGACATAATTGACATCTCCCTACCATTCAATGGGTCTACTTAAGGTATCTTTACGTTTCAAGCTATTCTTATGAATTTTGATGCTTTAAATTGATATTGAAACTAATGTCGCTTGGGTTAGGTACCACTTCTATTTTTGGAACAGGATTGCCAGTACCAGGTACCAGCTCGTACCCCATGGAGATACCAATGAAGCCGCTCCAGAACTGTGCATCATGGTCAGAATGGGAGACAGAGAGATTCACATGACAAATGGATTCATCGCTCATATGATGATGAAGGCACAATGATAGAACTAATTCGTTACTATTTCATGGTTCACACTTCGTGACACTACGTGTCACGAAGATGTGAAGAACGTTTCAAACTTGATTGCAAGCTATTTTCGGATCGGGGGATCCGTTTGAACTTATGTATTTTTTCTTTAGACTGTTAGGAAGGAGGATATCGATATATAACCAGGGGATCACTCCTAATAAACGGTTGGATTATGTTATGTTATATGGTGGATACACATTTCTGAATATAAATTGTTGTTGCGTTATGTTACTCGACTGGTATACAATTTGAAGGATTTTCTTCTGAGTTAATGGAGCGTGAAGTTTATACAATGTTTGCATAGAATGATATAGTTAGTTCTGGTCCTTTCGTTCGGCATTTGTACCTTTTGGTTGGGCCCGCCAAACAGGTACAAGTCGTTGTTGTTCTTGCATTAAATTTAGACTATTTCAGTAGCGTAGTAATTGCCTGCATGTTAGTCTATTGAGTCTTGGAATTAACTGTTCAGAATATTGACTGATTACTCTTCAACTGTATCGTTTCCATCTTGTTACATATCTTCTATATGATGAGTATTGAATCATGGTTGATTCCTGTAGGATTTGAAGCGTGAATTAGAATAGCTTTGTTCGCAGTTTTTAATTTGAACGAAGATTAAAATGAATACGAGCTTGAATATACTATGTTTTGGTTAGGACAGTTAGTTACTCTACTGTGTTAGATAGCTAGGATACTCTTCTCTGTTAGGTTAGTTAGGGTGCAATTGAACTAAGAGGAAGCTTCCGGTACCAGTAGGGTAAGTAGGATATATCTTTGTTTTCCTGTAGACAGACTTAGATTCATTTGTAATGTTCGGATTAAATGCATTTCAGGAAATATTTTTTTGTCGTGGCTTGAATAGAAATGGTGATGATAGATGATTAAAAGTAGTGGTGAAGTAATCTCGTGAAATCACATTTCTGAATGGAAATAGAAGCACCATCATTTAAAGCATAGGATTGTTTTCTGTTGATGACTTAAATAGGAAATGCTAAGTTTCAAGATAGTCATTAAGATTCAAGTTCTCAGAGTGAGTTTATGTTTCCTTCTAAGGATAGCATTCAGATAGAGACTAGAACCTTACCCGCACATACAATGTAGCAGCTCAAAGTTTACCAACCCTGGTTTGACAATTTAGTGTTTCAGGTCATTTAAAGCTTCAATTTCGCAGCTTGACAACGATCTCCAATTTCAATATCAAGAAGAAAGATCAATCACACATAACACAGATGTTTTACCGAGAAAGCATAAAGCTAAAAACCCCACTATCATATATTATGTATATATATCATGGATTATGAAACAATCTCATACAAAACTCTAATCCAACATCTCTCAGTATAATATACAATCGTCTCACATTGTCATACAAAAATTGACAAATTCATGTGCCAATTTACTACCTCCAGATAGCCTGCCTCCTCTGAGCAATCGTTGCTAATGGAAAACCTTACAAAATGAATCGAATCCCTCTTGCCTAGGTTGTGCATTCCTCATTGGCACATCCAATGTGTGTGTGGTTGCATGAGTGCACTCACTAATGTCACAATTGATAGTCAAATTGTCCCTTTCCCCTGTTATCTCAACTCGGTCTCCACTGGATCTGACATGCATGTAGTTAACAGTGGTAAATCTTCAGTTGCATGTGAGATCACTAATTGTGAATTAATTAATAATTAATTCACTGATCTCTCACTAGTGTAAGTTCAGTTACAACTAGTACAATTGAGCTCAACTCACTTAACTGAGTTAAACTACTTCACAACTCACATAACTACACCTCCAACTTTGTTACAACTTCGAATCACTCGGTTACAACTAATTCGACTTGGATGTCCCACCAGTCAACCTTTGACTCGAATTTCCTATAGCTAACTAATTTTCCATTTTAGTTAACTATTTTCAAGTAATTATGAGATAATAGATTAATATTTATTGTCCAATTTATTCAAGGGAAAAATAAATTAGACACACATTTCTTGTTGACTTTTCAACACTCCCTCTCAACTAGAAAGGGATTATCCTTTACCCCAATCCTGTGTCTATGGTATTCGAATTTTCTCCTAGTGAGGGCCTTCATCAAAATGTTTGCATCCTGATCTTCCGTAGGAATGTACTGAAGCAACATGATCTTCCACTGCACACAATATCTGAGATGATGATATTGGATATCTATATGCTTAGATCTATCATGAAACGCAGGATTAATCAAGAGTTTAATGCAACTATGATTATCACAATGAATCATTGTTAGATCTAAATGAGAACCAAACAAACCAACCAAGATCTTTCTCATCCAGATAGCCTCACATGCAGCTTGACTCGCTGCCATTGATTCCGCTTTTGTTGAACTAAGTGCCATGAATCTATGTTTCATGTTGTACCAAGAAATAGATGTAGATCTGATACTAAACATCCCCCCTGATGTGATCTTTCTATCCATTGGGTTGCCCACCCAATCTGCATCCATGAAGCCATGCAAATTCACCTCATTTGTCTGTCTATACCATAAGTCATACTCAGATGTGCCCCTCAGGTATCTCAGGACATGCTTACCCTCCTTCCAAAAGATCTTGGTAGGATTAACCATTGCTTGACTCAGCTGGTTAACCACATAGCAAATGTCTGGTCTCGTGTTCACTAGATAAATTAGCAAACCCACTAATTTTTGATAGACAGTAGCATCCACTACCTCTCCAGAAGTATCATCCTCTTTCCTCCAGTTTCCTAGAAGAGGAGTATCCATGGGTTTTCATCCCTCCATGTGAAACTTACCCAGTATCTCCCTTGCATACTTTCCTTGAGACACAAAAATTTCACCATCTCGCTGCCATATTTCCAATCCAAGGAAATAATGAAGGAGGCCCAAATCTTTCATCTCGAACTCCTTTGCAAGGTCCTCCTTGCATGATTGTATCAGCTGCTCATCACCAGCCAGTATTAAATCATCAACATAAAGAACAATGATTAAAATCTTACCCTCCACCACAATTTGGTATAGGTTTTCATCCGCTTCACTTTTGGTGAAGCCCAGTCCAGTGAAATAGTTGTCTATCCGAGTGTACCAAGCATGGGGTGCTTGCTTCAGCCCATACAATGCTCTCTTGAGTCTGCACACATGCGACTCCCGGTCAAAGGTCTCAAAACCTTATGGATGCTCAATGTACACTTCTTCCTCAATGATCCCATTGAGAAACGTAGTTTTTACATCCATCTGATGAATGTGCTAGCCCATCTGCGCTGAGAGTGCAAGGATGGATCTTATGGAAGAATACCTTGCGACAGGTGCAAAGGTCTCATCATAATATATCCCCTTGATCTCTAAGAAGCCCTGGGCCACAAACCTAGCCTTGTATTTCTCGACACTCCCATCAGCAGCTTGCTTTACCTTGTAGATCCATCTCGAACCTACCACTGATTTGTCGACCGGTCTTGGGACAATTTCCCATGCATTGTTTTTGACAATGGAGTCATACTCCTCCACGATAGCATCAACCCAAGTGAGATCCTGCACTACTTACTGAAAGGAAGATGGTTCAATCACAATATATTTTCTCATGAGAACCATGTATCTAGTAAATCGATTAGGAGATTGTCTCTATCTGCGTTGTGAAGTAGGGGCTCCTACATTCTGTGCAGGATCTAGTCTCAATCTATCAGCTTATGTGGTGCAATTTCTGCCATTTCTGATGGATGGATCTGCTTGAGTGGATTCCTCCACTCCATGAACTTCCTCATGTGACCGATCCACATCTTGAGACTCATCTTTGGGAACCAGCAGTTCCTCCTCCGCATGCAATTCCAACTCCCTCTCAAGCAACAATTGCATGGTTTTCCCCTCATCGAATTTTATATCCTGTCGCATAATAGTCACCTTACTGTTAGGAAAATACATACAATAATTATGGGGTGTTTCTGTGTACCCCACAAATATACCAACTTCAGCAGTCGGCTCCAGCTTCTTCCTGGCATCCTTGGTAACATGCACATAAACAGATGAGCCAAAAATCTTAAAATGAGAAACATCATGTTTCTTACCAGTGAAAGCTTTTTCAGGTGTACTCATGCCAAGTACTCTATGAGGAAAACGGTTTGGCACATAAACCGTAGTGTTGCGTGCTTCCACCCACAAATGCATTGGTAGGCCATGATCATGAAACATTGCTCATGTTTCACCCACAATCATTTTGTTCTTCCTCTCCGCAACCCCATTTCGTTGTGGGTTATGAGGTGCTATGAGTTCTCTTCGAATTCCTTCTTTACTGCAGAAATATTTTAATTCATTAGAGATGTATTCTCCACCATTATCATTCCTTGGATATTTCACTTGCTTCCCCGATTCTTTCTCCACCAATGCTTTAGACTCACAGAAATTTGAGAATGTTTGATCCTTCTTCTACATGAAGAAGATCTAGCATTTAAGAGAAAATTCATCAACAAAAATAACATAATACTTATGTTTTGTTGTTGAAGCAACCGAGAATGGTCCACACACATCTGTGTGAACTCTCTCCAGGCTCACCAAAGCACGGTTCTCCTTTTCATGAAAGGTGGACTTTACATACTTCCCCATGGTGAAACCCTTGCACTGATCTATCTGAGAAAGTGTTCCCATTGGAAGTCCAGTAGATATTTGTTGCATGATTTTCAAGGCTCCATGATGAATATGGCCCAATCGTATGTGCCATAATTCACTCTCATCCCGGCTCACCACTTTTTATGCCTTTCCCATCATGGCAATACAGCCATCTACCTCCATCTTGTAGAGATTCTTAACTCGAATCCCTATCCTCTTGACTTGACCCATTGTTTTATGTCACGGGAAAGATTTTCCATCGCTGAAAACAACGTCATAGCCTCTGTCCTCCAACATTACGACTGAGACCAGGTTTTTCTTCAGACCTGTAACATGCATAACATATTTCAATTGAAATGGTTTACCTGACGCCCTCTGAAAGGTAATGGTACCAATTCCAGTCACACTGTATCATCCATATTCGTCCATCTCAATATGCATTTTGAGATCTACCTCCTCCAAGTCACTGAAAATATCCTTATCTCTCGTCATGTGGAAGGAAGCGCCACTATCCAAATACCACATTGATCCTAATTTACTTGAAGCCATGCATGCGATCAAGGAGAAATCAAGTTCAAATTGTGAGGCAAGGACCTCACCAACTGCAGCTCCAACAACATTCGTTTCCTTCTTCTTCTTCTTCTTTGGACAATTAGTAGCGAGATGCCCATGTCCATGATAGTGAAAACACTTCACCTTGGACAAATCTAGCTTCTTGAATTTAGACTCAGATTTTGAATGGAATTTCTTCCCCTTCGCTTTCTTTGCCTTGGTAGCCAAATAAAAATCCTCTTCATCATCATGCTTTGATGAAGATCCATCTCCAGTGTTCCACCTGAACTCCTCCTGCACTAGATCCGACCATAGTCGTTCCCAAAATGGCAATTTTTCCCTTCCATTGACAGAGTCTTGATAACTATGCCAACTCTTGGGAAGTCCTAGGAGCGCGAAGCTCACCAAATCATCATCATCGACTTTTATTCCCACACTCCACATCTCATCCCGACTTTGGACAAACTTCTTGAGATATTTTGGAATGGAGTTTCCCTTCTCCATCTTGATCTTCCTGAGTTTATCTTTGAGCACCAATTTCCTATGGTCATTGTTGTTTTGGAATAGATATGTCAAATCCTTCCACATAGAATATGGTGTGGATTTCCCATGGAGATTTGAGACAATGTGGTATCATATTCCCTCCAACAAGATCCTCCTAGCCTTTGCCACTTTCTTTTTCCATGCATCAAGATTTGCAGCATATAGCTTAGGAACATCCTTGTCAATGAATTCCTTCAAGCCATTGTCTTTGAGTACTGCCTCCATCCTGTCCTTCCAAGAAATGTAGTTCGAGCTGCCCTTGAGTGCATACTCTAACCTCAAGACATTGAAAGTCATTTCGATCTTGAATCAGTTGTAGCACCAAGAAATTCTTTCTACAAATTCGAATTCTATCCATTCACAAACTCATCTTCTACAATTTTTTGCGCTTTGATACCATGTAGAAATTTCAATACAAATTATGTATTGTCTGGATTCTCCTAATCTAAAAATTATATACCACTGTTGGCACAGGGGCAGACCCAAGGTTCACTCCAAGAGAACACCAACAAGCCCTAGCTACTGTCTTTTTCGACAACACTTGTGAAGCAGATGCAGTCTCACCCGAAGCAGCTATGAGGGGGTTGCAGAACAGAGATGTCTACAACCAGGGGAATATCAAGTGGATCTAGTACAACATTAAATCAATATGCATCTAACACTTATCAAGCTAGATCTATCCTGCACAACTATAGATATGATCTAACACAGCAATGCAAATAACAATATAACAACGACGGAGATCAAAGCATCAATCACACACACAACAAGAGATGTACGTGGTTCACTCTCCCTCTAGGGCTACATCCACAGAACTGTGTGTATGATTTATTAAGGTAAAGCTTATAGTTCTTATCTACGCTCTCAGCCAGTATATCTTCTTTCTTCTCTCTCTTCCTCTCCCCTTCCTGTGCACCCAGTTGTAGGAACTAATCTTCGCACCCATCTAAAGATCTTATAATACCATAAGGCTCTCCACTCATCTCTTCTTCCTCACAATACAATGATCTCTCACACAACTATATGACTATATCAACAACAACATCATAACAACATGTAACCCCCCAACCCAGGTCCTCTTGGCCTTTATTTATACATTACAATACCTCACCGATAGCCTTAGGTTGAAACCTAGGTGTCAAAACCCTAGGTCACTTGACCCGCTTTTCCCTGGCTTCGCTAGCCTGTCTTTCCTTTCTTCCTGAGCAGTGCTCCAAAGCATCCAATGATAGATTTTTCCACTTGTTGATTTGTCCTCGATCCATCTTCCTTTCTTTCATGTCATCCTTGGTATTCTCATCCAACAGCTTTCTTTTCCGTACTTCACTCCATATTTTCTGCTCTTTTTCTCACATCGGCTCAGTGAAAGTTACTGTGTCCTCCGTGAAGCTCAATTTTTACCTTTTATTCTTTGTACTTCACTTCCTTCCATAACCAAGGGCCAGCAGGCCCCCAACACTCACCTCTGACTCGTCCCGAGGCACTTTGGGTCTGATTCCTCTGTGTTACTTCACCTTTGGACTGCGCAGTGTAGCCTATTCTTTCTTCTCTGTCTGTCCCTTCTTCCCTTGTGCAGTCTGTCTTTTCTGTGTCCGGTACCCAGTTTCAACTGCACCTAGTACCTGGACCCTTTTTCTCATGCTTCTACGAAGAGCTATGAGGCAATTGGTTGTCATAGTACAAATTCAACTGACTCCCTTTCACCAATCCTTCCTTCCACTCTCCATTCAATGTCTTCAACTGCGCAGCTCCTCCTTCTGTCACGTAGGCGATCTCGTATGACCCAAGCCAATGCATTCTGAACTTCCCTGGGTGTTTTATAAACTTGTTATTGTATAGCAGTACTAATTCACCTTGCTTGAATGCCTTCTTCTTGATGTGCCTGTCATGATATGCCTTCTCTCATTCTTTCTGAACCTGATGATGGAATCTTGCAATGAATCGGTCTTCTTCCAATTCAACCATCTATGCAAGTCTCTCGTAAACAACGACAGTATCATCCATGTTTGTAAATGCATCAATCCTTGAAATTGGCACCAAGTATTCCATCGGGACAGTAGCTTCAAGGCCATAAACCAACTTGAAATGGGTTTGCATTGTTAATTTCTTCCAAGTGGTTCTATAAGACCAGAGTACTGTTGGTACTCTTAAATCCTAGTCATACCTATTCACACTACAAATTTTCGTCAGTGTTGTTTCCAATATCTTGTTGAATGCTTCAACTGTCCCATTTTCTTGTGGATGGTAAGGCGTACTCTTCTGATGGTGGACTGCAAATTCTTCAGTCAGGGATTCAACTGTATTATTGATGAAATGTGTGCCTTGATCACTCATAAGGATTTTGGGGCATCCAAACCTGGTTATTATGTCCTCAAATATAAATCATGTAGTTTTAGTCGCACTACAATCCTTGACTGCTCTTTCTTCGGCCCATCTAGTCAGGTATTTTATCGTAGTGATTATGTACCTTTGTTTTGTGCACTTTCCTGCTGGGTTTATAGGTCCCATGAAGTTAATAGCCCACTTGTCAAATGCTTGTAGGGTCATCTGTGGTGCTAATGGAATTTTGTCTCTTATGGATGGTTTCCCGATTCTCTGGCACACATCGCAGGCTCTAGCATAATCCTTAGCATCTCAGTGCAAGGTAGGCCACCAAAGGCCAGCTCGCAGGACCTTCTGCGTAGTTGCTTTCCCTGTATAATTTCCTCATGCGATGCCTTCATGAGATTTGGTGAGGATTAGTGGACGTTCTTATTCCATAACACATCTTCTTAGTATCTCATCAGGTCCCATTTTGTATAGTTGTCTGACGATTAGTGAAAAGTCTGTAGCGTGCACTACTAACTATTTTTTCTAGGGAATTGTATATCCTCTTGGTGCCATTCCTGTTGACATGAATTGGACTATGCCTGCGAAGTGGTAGTCAATCTTCCTAATGGTGAGAAATTGTGCATTCGGCAGTGTGTCCTCTAACTGTTGGGTTCTTCGCCATGTTCCAACCTTGACAAGTGGTCAGGGCCTTTCTTCATTCTTCTTGGCTTAACTATAATCTCAAAATCATATTCTTGAAACAGCAGAAGCCATCTTCATATTCACCCCCCCAAAACTGGCTTGTTGACTAGGTACTTCAGCGCGGAGTGGTCTGTGAACATTTTAAAGTGTCCTCCCAATAAGTAGTGGTGGAATTTTTATAGCGCATACACCATGGTCAATCTTTATCTCTTTGTAGTGTTGTAGTTAATCTCAGTTGTAGATAACTTCCTGGTAGCAAAATCTAATGGATGGTCGATCTCCCCTTCTCCAGGTTGTGCCAGTATTGCTCCTAATGCAATAGAATATGCATCGACATGCACATAAAAATCCTTGTTCCAATCTGGAAAAACCAGAATGGGCACAGTGGCCATATTTTGTTTCAGTGTGTCAAAGATCTGTTGGCATTCATCTGTCCAGCCAAACTGATAGTCCTTCTTCAACAGTTTATCCATTGGTGTTGTGATTTGGTCATAGACTTTAATAAATTTCCTGTAATAGCCAGTATGTCCTAGCGCAGTGTAGTTGTTTGGCTGAAGTAAGTGGTGGAAAATCAACTATAATTGAAATCTTTGATGGATCAACCAACAATCCCTTCTTGCATACAATATGGCCTAATAGTACTCCAAATGGTAAGAAGAAGATGCACTTCTTAATATTTAAAGAAATTTGACATTACCTGCATTTATCCAACATTAGCCTTAGACATTCAATATGGTTTTTCAACAAACTAAACACAGTCCAATCATCAAAATATGCTTCTAAAAATTTATGCAAAAATTATTTGAACGCTTCGACCACCACCCTAGAAAATATAGCTTGGGCATTATTCAGTCCGAATGGAATTATTGTATATTGGTAGGACCCCCATTCTATGGAAAAGGTGGTCTTGTAGCGGTCCTCCTTGGAAATCCGGATCTGATGGTATCCTGAAAATCCATCTGTAAAAGAATATACCTCCTGGCCTCCCACGTTGTCTAATACTTCATCAATGAATGGTGTAGGGAAGGGGTCATGTAGACAGGCGTCATTCAACTTCCTAAGGTCCACACATATCCTGATTTCTCCCATCTTCTTGTCTTGTACCACCATAGGGTTGATCCATTCTGACTCTTCGACAACTTCAATAATCCCTGCTTCCAGCATTCTATCAAGCTCAATCTTCACTTTTCCTTGTATTTTGGGTTTAATATGTAGGGTCTTTGCTTGACTAGCTTCGCATCTGGTTTCAAAGGTATTCCCATCTCTCCCATAGGTCCTCTAATTTCCTTCATATCAGTGAGCTTGGTTGGAAACAAGTCCTAATATTCATGCAACAACTCTGTAATCTTGTCAATGGTAGCAGCATCCCAATAATCTACAATATTGGCAAGCTTCGGTGTCTCCTCTGTCCCAATATTGACCTTTTTTATTTTGATTGGCTAATAAATAAATGGTAACTCGACTCCTAGTCCCTCCACATCTCTTTGGCCTTCTATTTCAGTGATGTTTACCTTCCTTGGATCGTCATCATCATTGGCATTGATGTTCTAGCAACTCTGCAATTTCTGGAGAGGTGCAGTCCATTCGTCCTCTTCTTGTTCCATAGGGAGGCTATATGCCTCTTCGAATACCTTATGTCTCACAATTTGCAATTCTTGGCCTATGGAAGGATATTTACTTTCAAAGAAAAAGGTGGCTACCAAATTCTGATTCATACCTTCCCAATCTGCAGTGATGAGGCGCAGCTCTGCATGAAGGTACTAGTTGATAGGGGTCGCATCCAGCGTGTTAATGAATATGTGCACCCATTGTTCTCGAGGGATGTCACTCCAGGCCTCTTCGTAGCTTTGCACATGGTCCTTTGGGAAACTTTAACCTGTGTACCTTACTTCGCAGCTTACTACCTGTGCTGAGAACCGCGTTGTCATCAAGGTTCGGCATTGTGTCCAGTCTATAATATTGTTTTTATGTGTCCCCCACCATATTGTTGGTGTGTCTTTCATGGCCTCATCCATTGCCAACAATCATTCTTATGTTGGTACACTTGGTTCAAAATTTGATAGGAAGGTCTCTAATGGATTCAAACCATCAAATGTGGGTAAATTATTGATTGTTGTGTTGATCCAGCAAACTTCTCTGGTTAATCTAGCACATCTTCTAGTAGACACTTCATACATCTAGTTCTTCCAATTATCCAGTGCTTCTTCTAAATCTGATAAACATGCATTGTCACTTCGCCAACTCAGGTTCCCATCAATCGTATGGTTGATGTAATCTTTTTGTCTGGCTGTTAGTTTGTAGATGTTTTTCAGTTCATATGCGTGGTCTTCCTCTCTAATGGGCTACGTATATCGTTGACCCTCATCTGGATCTAAGGGTGCAATGACCCTAAGGCCCTCTCTTTCAAATGTCATATGTCATTTATTTAAATCAACAACAGTAGAATTTTCAAAGGCCCAATCAATTCCTATCAATGCAGGGTAAGGGCAGCTATCATCAACAATTTCAATTACCTCAAAATCTGCAAAGGTTCTTACTCCGTCGATGTCCACTGGGACATGGTCTAATCATCCAAATGGGTTGATAGCTTGCTGATTGGCCATGCGAATCTTTATAGGGGAGTAGATCATCTTGGGTTTCCCCATCAGTGCCCAAGTTTGCTTCGTCATGACATTGACCTCCGACCCTAAGTCGAGGACCACATAATCTATATCATATTCTCCTATCTGAGCATTCAAGTGTAATTATTTATTTGTCCTTCTCTTATTTCCAATTTGGTGTACTATCCTAGTCAGTAAGGGGTCTACCTTCCCTAGCTCACACTGTCTAATCAAATTATGAAACTCTTGTACAACGTTTTTATCTTGAATCAACTTAACACAAGTGCATAGAAATTCCATGAGTTTGCTTACCTCTTTTCCTTCTTTTGGTGAAGCAGAATGATCGAATGCCAGAGGCATTCCATATTATTTTATTTATGGCCATGTTTTTTATGAGGACCCTTTATCTTCTTTGAACTCTTGCCTTGCTTCCTCAAATATTTTCCTTTCTTTCTTCGCATCAAAAATCTGGGTCTTTTCTGCAGCTTTTCTGATTCCTGAGTCTTCTGCAATCTTCTCTTTGGTCACTCTATCATGTCCTATAGCAGCGCCTCCTCATGTAATAACAGTGACTCTAGGATCAACTCTGAGGGGTTCTACCTTGATCAATTGTATTTGTGGGTTCTTTTAAGGTCCTCGTCTTTCTTGAATCTTAGCCATTAGCATAGGGAAATCTTCTATAACATGCTCAAAATAATTGTAATAACTGCAAGTAGTGCAAGGATTCTGACAATCCCTTACTAGATGTCTTGGTTGCACACAGTTGTAACAAATTATTTTCCCTTGGCCTCGGCCCATTCCTCCTCCTCTTCCTCTTCCTCTATATCCGCCTCGAGGATTGAAAGTTCCTCTTCCTGGGGAATTATATTGTGCATTTTTTCCTTCTTGATGCACTTTACCTTGGATTTTGTATATGTCTCTTGATATTTCATGCATAAGGTCAAAGGCCCTACAATCTCTATCATCAAGTCCTACTGACTTACAGAAAGTGCAATACAATTTTGTAGGATTTTGGACATACTTTTGCATATAATAGCACTCACCGGGGCGATGTCATTTTCTGCATACTTCGCACCAAGGTAGATTAACTTGCTTCAGGGGGCTTGGTGCTCCTGAGGCCAAGTACTCGTGAAATAGGGAATAGTGTTACTTATCATGATCTTCTAATATGCATCATACACACCAAATATCTTCTCTTTTATCCTTCCCCTTGTCCTTCTTCATATCCTTGACTTGCAAAGATAAACTAGTCAGTTGGCTCAAGATCTGGCTCATGCCTGAGCTGGATTCTCCCATAGGTGTTTATTCAAGTTTCATGGAAATATCCAATGCTTCTTCCTGTGAAGAAATATTTTGTTGCATCAGGGGAACTCCTATATGTGGTAGAAGAGCAGCAATGAACCATTCCTTGTTTTGTTCATCCGGGATCTTAAAGGTCAATCTTCCAGTCATGGTCTTGAATCTCTTATCGAACTCCCAAACAGGTTCGGCGACCTTTTTCTTGATCTCCTTCATCTTTGTAATACATTGTGACTCCAACTTAGGCTTATTAAAATCTGCAATTAGCGTGTTCTTGATCTCATTCAGTGAATTAGGTTGCACAAGTCCTTGGACAAGCTTCATGTACCAACTTAAATGCATGATCCCTCAATGTGGTGCTAAACTGGTTTCTTTTAACAGCTTCATCAGTAACATTTTTAATGTTCCATATGACCTCAATCAGGAACCAATGCTGATCAGGATCTTCAGATCCATCCCCTCTAAAGATAGGGAGTCTCATCTCATCTGCCATGGAGTTGCCTAGATTTCCTGTCTGACTAGATGTTGAACTAATAGTAATAGTACTTTGTGGATTCTTGTGATTCTAACTATTCTGACTGCTTACTGTTTCTGAAACAATAGGAGGATTGATATTACTCACTTCAGTATTCTGTGCAATTCCCAATGTTTTTGGCTCGATGAGGTGAAGTTCCTCAGTGTCTTCTTCCTCTGCCCTAGTGGGTTCTGAGTGCTCTATCTATCAGATCTGCCTCTTCTCCGCTGTAGAAACCCTCTTCCCCGTAGTTTTCCTTAAACGAGTTCTCAAGTTGAACCCCTCTAAATACTCTCCCGCTGAGCGTATGTCCATCTTTTGTGTCGTTGTTGTTGCGCCTATTTCGTCACCTAAATGAGCAAAACAGAGGTTCTTACAAGCTTACTTGGGTTAGCTAAGCAAGACAGCAGTAAAGGAAAGGGTTAGAAGAATAAGCATAAAATACTAAGCTAAGAACTAAACTAGGAAAGGAAAAAACAATTAAACTATTGTGCATAGAGACATAAGAACAAGAAACGAACAAGACTCATGTCACCAATGGAAAGGATTGTATTAGTGAAAAGAAAACACTGAAGAGAAAGGGGACTTTGGGTCCCTTCTTCCTCTAAGGGAGGGCTCTTGGACCCCCAAGATTGATCTCTTCTTACAACTTGAAAACTTGAAATAAATGGTGAAAGAATCCCAAGCTAACCCACTCAAAAGGTGATGTGGATTGCCCAAATGGAATGGTGCTAGTATGCTCTTGATGAGAAAAGAGGTTTCCCCAAGAGAATAGCAACAGCATAACCTTTCAAATGAATTCCTTTAAAATGTAGTGCACCCATGGATTTGTTTTATAGCACCACTTTGAGGTATTGTGCAACCAGCTTTTAGTGTGAAAAGGGGTTGTTTATGGCACCTTTAGGTCTTTTCCCAGCCACCCAGCCGGATCCAGCCGAGATTTGGATGTCAAATCGACTTGGAAGCTGAACCAGAAGTGGGTGGGAGGCCGACCAACATCATAAATGTGTTTTTCTCAGGTGTGCACGGCTTTTAGCGTCCATAGACACGCATCGTGCGCATGTGCATTTTTTTTGCACTTCTTGATGGTGCATGTGCGTGCGCACCCTGTGTAATCATAGCGCATCTTGATTTTATAACTAGTTGTATAGTTTTGGACCTTTTGGAAATGATTTTTTGGTAATTTTGGTCCATGGGTGGACTCATTGTTGTTTGAAGATGTTGGATTCCTGTAACCATTTGTGGACGAAATTTCAGTGATAACAGATGCCCCCTAATGGATGAGGTTAGGAGCATACGAATAGCCAAAATTCATCAATGTTTCTTCTACTCAGAGTACCGTTGTAAGAAAGAGTGATAGTGAGAGTATCAAGAGTGACTTGTTCGAGGGAGAAGGGGACCTGTAGGACCCAACCTTTCACAAGGTGTGGAAACTAAATTGTGTACACATGAGGTGGGCATGCCCCATGCTCGTGTCATGTAACTCAAAAAAGGGTGTTTGTACAGTAACTCGAACTATGTGTTGATGTAGACAACTACAACGCCCTCGAGGGTGGTTTGATAAAGGCAGAGGACAATGCTGATGAGGAACATACTTTGAATAGTAGGCAATGACACCTGTAAGAATTATCACGGATTCTGTGGGCATTGATAGCCCAACAAAGTTCAGAGGTCTTCGGAAAATATAAAAAACAACTGCAATAGTTGCAAAGTAATACCCACCAAAACATGAGAAAGTTTTGAAGTCGAATGTTATGGGGGTCAACGACAGCAGAGAGAAATGATGGTTCTCTCTGTGTCGTTCGAGACTCCTCATTGTAAACGTAATGAGAGTCAAGATATTGTCGCCCTTCTGGAAATTATCCTGATGTTGACAAAAAGGGAGATGCAACTCCAAGAAGCAAAGGGCTTTGTGAAATCCATTAGGTGAGATCAAGAACTGAGGGGGTACATGGACGAAGTCAAGATGCGTGGAGACTAAATACTACCCTTGGTTGGGGAGCGGTGTAAAGTGGTAGCAACCGTGAAACTGAATCTAGTGTTAGGGGGACATATAGATGAGGGTAAATTGTGCTAGAGGTGTGACAAAATGGACAAACACAGAGATCAAAAAGGTTTATGGACTTGTAACATACTCAAGGTTTATGGATAATGTCAGCAAGGGTATGAGTTTTTAAAAAAAATGCCTCAACCAAGGGCGGCATGGGTTGCTTTGCCAGGAAAAGAAGGTTGCCAAGGGTGACGACAAAAAGCTATGTAAATGTTGGAAAGAAAGGCTTTTTACAATTAAATGAATAAAGAATCATTTGGGATGAGTGTACAAATACATAAACGGGTGCCCCAGTGCAAGATGGTTGGGCCAGTTAGAGCGCAATTTGCGTCGAGAACTGGTGGAGGTTGGGGGCCCCATGGGTGGGTTTCTGTATGAGGTAAATGGAATGGAGGGAAATTTGTTGATGGGAAAACTGATTGTGGATGAAATAGATGGTTAATGATACTACGGAGGAACAGTCCTGGAAGAGATAACCTGGGAGTCCATTGGGAAAGCTAGCAAAATGAGGAGAATGAGTATGTGGTTGATTCTCATAAATGCGTAAGACTATCGAGACTCCCTTCCCTAGGGAGTGAAAGCAGCATGAGTGTCAAAGTACCAAGGGGGACTATGAATGGGAAAACTCATGTGGGGGACAGTGCTACCGGGTGACAATGCCAAAATGCAGCGAAGGTGATAGTACTGCAAAGCTAGATATGAGGATCCTACAAGAAAATTTCATAGGCTGTGACTGGAGATGCAATTGAGATTCATAGGGAATGATTACATGCCAATGTCGATCATATACCTTAAGGGGATGTGCTGGTGTGTAATGACCTAGTCCCTGCACACATGAAAACCAAATACCCGGCATGAACAATATCTGAAAATAAAGGACCTATAACAGTTATTTGATAATTTTGAACATGAGAAGGTGTACCTGAGTGTGTCATGGGAAGATGCTCCGCCGAGGGAAAGGGAAAATGATAACCTAATGAAAATGTCTATGTAAGAGGCCGAAGATGGTTCGGAAAATGGAGCTTATGGGCTCTTGTACCAAAAAATGAAAGTGGGGAAAAGGGCTTAGATATGGACGGTGGGTCCATAATGCCATCCCAGTTTCACTGACACTATGGACGATCGAGCAGTAATTTGGTGGGAATACATGGACCACCCCTTTGCTCGAGGACTGATGAATAAATATAATGAATTACATTCACGGGAGCATTGGTATGGAGTGCCAGAGGAAGCTCAGAAGGATATGTGTGGCGTTTCGTGGCTAATGTGTGGCGGACATATGGGATAGATGGGAAATGATAAGTGTAATGCCCATATTCTGCACATATGGCACATGCAAAATTGGTTCGTATATGTTGTTTGCATGTGGTTGATGACGTTGTAGTAGCATGGGACGTCCTTGGTGGAGAGGTAAACAAAAGGTGTTCTTGAGGAAGCTGGATAAAACTACGTAGCTCGGGAAGAGAAGGACATTTGTGAGTGGGGTGTCATTTTCTTTCACATAAGGTGCAAGGGAGTTGAAATCAGGGAGGTAGTGGAGCGATGGGCTCTTTCTTCTTTTGTCTGCCCCTAGCTGCAATGATGGTACTAGTGATTGGGGGTGAGGTGGTGTGGTAGGAAAAAGTATTGGAATCTGTACTGGGATTTCCTCTGACTGAGGAGGGAGGGATGGTTGAGGAACCATATTGGGTGGATGTAGAGACCATACCAGGATTTTCCCCTGGAGGGGGGGGAGATCTATGATAAGTGGTGCGGTGGTGCTCTCAAGGAACTCCTGAGGTAGTATTTCTTCCACTGGTGGAACTTTGATATGGGGAGGGGACTTAGTGATAGGAGTATTGTCTCTGATGTCTGCATCTTTAGAAAAAACTACACACACTTGTGCTAAAAAAGATGGGTTTAGGAATGGTGGTGCTCCCGGATAAGTGCCCAACATGGATGGGTCGTGGAATAATCCAGGGCCAATGTTGGAAACTGGAAAATCATTTGAGATAACATGAACAAGGGGGAGGATGTTATCGATGTTGGCAGAATGGTTAGGCTTGTAATGTGTAAGTTGGTCGATGGTGATGATCTTCCCATTATGGGGGAACATCATCGTATGAAACACAGAAGAGGCGACCGCCTTCATAGCATACATGTAGTTGCGTCCGAACAAGATATTGTAATCAAGTTGTGCATCGATAACTTCAATGTCAATGAGGATGGTTTTTCCCCCAAGTTCTATGGGGACATTTTGACAAAGCCCTGAGGAAGATGTTGGTTGCCCATCGTAAGCTCAAAGGGTGATGATAGAGGGTACTAGCTCAGGGGAGCCAATTTTTTTCCATACGTGTTTAGACATGATGAAGGTGGATGCACCTTCATCGATGATACACCGATAAAATGTGGTGTTCCAGATCTTAACTGGTATCTGGAAGGATACTGGGGCAGGAAGACGTGGTTCTCCATTATCTGAATCAAATGTGATCAGCTGCGTGTCATCTTTTTCGACTACCCCCAAGGCAGAAAGCAAGGATTTTCATTGTGATGGACAGGTTTGGAGGACCTCCAACATAGACATGGCTACGAGAGCCTGGGCTAAGTCATCAAATGGACTATAATTATGAGAAGCCCTAGCATGAGGGTTATGCACATTCCATCGTAAAGGCATACGTGGTATGCGAGGAATGGGTTCCGCGTGAGGACGTGGAATCATCAATGGTTGTCCTGTAGTAGTTGGAAGTGTTTCTGAGGTGGTTGGGTT
This sequence comes from Picea sitchensis, assembly GCA_010110895.2. Taxonomy (NCBI): domain Eukaryota; kingdom Viridiplantae; phylum Streptophyta; class Pinopsida; order Pinales; family Pinaceae; genus Picea; species Picea sitchensis. The sequence goes on along the minus strand of SNQJ01S0066711.1, from coordinate 67,575 downwards.
AGATTCGGGAGGCATACCATATTGACGGTTGCAGGTTTGTAGAATAAATTCTTCACTGGTGAGGAGGACACTGCGATCAACCGAATTCTCGGGTTGAGTGGCACCCAGGGTTGGATATTTCCCCATTTGTGGTGGGGTAGGGTTGATCACTTGTTGGGTGTTCAGGACACCTTGGTATGGAGTGGGGTTTTGAAAAACAGTTGGATGCAGTGGTTTCAAATATTGTTGTGGGGCCTGCTGAGGGGAAGATGGTGTCGGAGGGCCCTGTGAGTTCATGGATGCCCTCATCCATTGGAGATCAAGAATTTGGGGGCAATGATGAGTATAATGTCCATACTCATTACATATAGCGCAAGGGAAGTTAGTTCGAAGATTGTTGTTCTTCCCTTTTTGTGGTATATTGTTATTGGTGCCCCCTCGGGGATCTTGGTATTGGTTGCCCCCAATGGGATGGTTGTGGGGGTCATTCCCACCTGGCCCTAGATTGTCATTGTTTCAGTTTCTTCCTTTCTGCTTATGAGTTGGATTGGTCGTATTCAACTGTTCAAATGTATGAACCTGTTGAATGGGAAATGGATGAACAAAGTTGATGTCGACATGTGGTTTTCCTGGTGGAGGATTAACCGGCTGGGGAGGACTAGGAAGTGGAAAGTATGGATTGTTATGTGGATAGGATCCATATGGCGTATAGGAAGTAGAGGTACTTCCACTACTGCTAGGTTTATATCCAGGGGTTGGGGGTTGACCCGTACTGGATTGAGAAACCGAATACGACATGGGTACCGGTGGGGGTGCCCCCAATGACTAAGGGGGAACAATAGGGTATGATTGTTGGTAAATGGGAGGGGGGTAGTAAGGATTTCCTCCATATGTCAGTGGATATGGAGGTGTACCATACATAGTGGGTTGTGGGGGGTATGGATTGTGGTGTGTTGTGGTACCAATCAATCCATCCGCTGAGTGAGACATCCCAGGTTTGTCTTGACCAAATGGCACGGGTCTTGGGGTGTCCGGGAGTACCGCGTATAGGTATCCAGATTGGGCGTAGATGAGTTCGAATTGTTGGGTCTTGCTAATGGCTTATTCTTCAGTCTGGGGGAAGGTGGAGGCCACATATTTGGCAAGGAGGGAAACAAGTGATTTGAGGAACCAATTGAGACACTATTGGGGGGTAGCGTCAGCTTTGCAGAGGCTACGTCGCCGACACCATTCGTGGATGTGGTCGGAAATATGTGTAGAGGCAGTTTGTTTGAAATCTGAGAGTAGTTCAAGGCCATTGTCATGATGAACGGGTAATTGAAAGAAGGTCAAAAATTCTTTGGCCAAAGATTCAAAAGTCGCGTGGGACCCAAATTTTTCTTCGACATACCATTTGGTCGATGGGCCAGTGAATGTACATTGAAATAACCTCAATTGGATGGAATCATCCATGATGTTGTTCGAAGAACACCATAGGTGAAATGTCATGATATGGTTGGCAGGATCATCTCCTACTTTTCCTTCAAACTTGGGGATGTCTGAAGGGAGTTTGGTAGGCATTGCAGGCCATGTGGGGTTGTGCAATATGGGATCATTGGTGATTTTACTCAGATCTGGTATGTTGAGGGAGGCTAAATATGGAATATGGGGTGGTGGCGGAGGATTAATTCCATCCATAGTGTGAGTGATCTGAGTACCTGGCCCTTGGAGGGGGATAGGTGGGTTTGTACTTCCTCCTTGAGAAGACGTTGGCCTCTCGCTTCCATGTAAAGGAGAGCAAGTGGATGGTTGACCTTGGGAATTGGACCCAAGTAAGGTGGAACCAAGCAAATATGATCCCAAGACAGTGGCACTCATAGGAGTGTGAGAAGGTGGAGATGATGAGTTAGCAAGACTAGCAACTCCCCCTAGAATAGGAGGGAGATTTAGCAAGCATCTGGAATGACGAGGGTTTTGTGGGTCCCCTATGATGTCCAACTAGCTGAGTCAATGTGTGCGAATGGTGGTGAGAGCAATAAAATAAATAAGAGCCTTTGCTGCAATTTTTGAACCTTACACAATATATATCCAAATCAAATATAATCAGAAGGGTATCATACATAAAGTGTTTTGATAGAGAAGCATATATGTGGATAGGTGGATTTTTCCCGCGTGGAGGAACAAAGAAAACAAATGCTCGTGTCCTAAAAGATGTAACGTCCTTCCTCTCAAAATAGCACTGGACCTTCTAATAGCACTCGATAATGGGGTCTGAAGCCACCAGAAGAGAAACTAGTGAAGGATGAAGCAATCAGTTATAATGATAGGTAGAGGGGGCATATCCCAAAAGAACTGGCGATATTTCCCAATAGCCACACAAAATCCGATCAAGGTGCAATCGCAGCCCACAATTGCCACCTGGGTAGATGTCCTAAAATTTGGTCACTAGGTACCTCGGTCAAAGTGCGGCATTTAGATTTTCGACCTAAGAAATGGGTCACGGGCTGGATCCCATCCAAGAGGTGGGTGCCTCAAGGGGGGATGCACAGAACAACCGGACCTCAGCCTTC
>SNQJ01S0066711.1:50918-65037 GCA_010110895.2 Picea sitchensis | reverse complement strand
CCTGGGGTCTCCAACTTCTCATGGCCATAACTCTCTAACCGTGAGGAATTATGTGACGTTCCACATACCACCAAAAATGACATGACAAGCACTATCCATCTAGGATATTTTCCCTAAAAAATTCACTTTCCTTCATCTCATTATTCCACAATTAAGCATGGGTTCTCTTACTCCACAAAGCATCTTCCCGTGAGGTCTTTCACCATAAGGGGACCACTTTGGAGTTCATCCATATTTACTTCTTATCAACCATAACAAAAAAAATAATGAGTCATATTTACATCAAAAAATATTGGGTCCATTACCCAAACCTTTGTGCTACGGGGCTTTCTTCAAGGGTTGACATCAATGACAACCAACCTTAATCAACACTTTACTATTCCTTTAACTCCCTAATGTGATTTATTCTAAGAAAGATTTGAAATTATCCTAGATTGTGATCATGTGGGCATGTATGGGCCCGTTACAAAACCTTTAAACTTCCCTAGTGATTTAATCTAAGAAAGTAAATTTCAACACTATCCTATCTTTGTAGCATGTGGGCATGTATGGGCCTGTTACAATCTTTGAGATGTGTTTGAAAAATAAACTAAGAGAAGTCCCAAGGGGGCTATTGCCCTCTCCTAAAGATTTTATCTTTTTTAAGGGAGATGAAATTGTCTTTCAACCTCTTTCAGATTCTCAATATCGCTTTGGAGCGCGAGAGAAGAGCATACTCAACGTTTGATATCGAATTTATAGTCCCAATGCAAGTTTTATACGTGATGTAGAATGATTCCAAATTTTAGTCAAAGCAAGTCATCCATGTGGTGAAATAAAAGCAAAAAGAGGAAAAATAATTATTTTTAACCCCTAAGTGTATATGTGTTTTGACTAATCCCTTTATATGAGAGGGAATGTAAGTGTGTGACGCAACCGCATACCCCGCAGGGGCCCTGCACCCGACCTCCCGGTCAAAAGGATCGTTCAATCTCCAATTCATGAGCCAAAGTGACTCTTTCGATTCCTCAGTGGAATCTATGTTAAAAACTCGATCCATAGGTCCTTAATTCCCCCACGATCGTCTGCACTCTGACCTCTGCCTCTTCCTCAATAGGAAAGATATGCTTTCAGGTTTCGGGGTTTCTTGATCCTCGATGTCAAGAGTTCTCTGTCCTCTTGAATCCCCGATCTTCGATTTACCGATTTTCAAAACGCTTTAATAGCCTTTAGCCTCCCAGGGCTATCTCTCGGCCCATGTGACCAATTCTCATAAGACCACAGCCTTACCTTTCTTTCGGGGTTTTGGGCTTTCAAATGCCGAAACGCATGGACCTCTTGTCCACAGAATCCCCAATATGTCGATGTGACGTCAACTAGGCCCACAGCGGAGCTTTCCACCTTATTGGGATTCTGAACTTCGCAATTCTGAAATGTATGGACACTTTGTCCGCGGGATTCCTGATTTCTCGATTCTCGATTTCCCGATAGATGGCTTTCCTTTCGGGAAATTTCCCGAATGCTTAGATCTCTTCCACGCGTCCTCCTATGATGGACGGTCCTGATCGCTTCTTGCGATTTCGGAGTTTTCGATGCTGAAACGCTCAGACTTATTTTCCTTGGAACTCCCAAAATGTCGATGGACTCCCCTATCTCCACCACATGTCCCAACCAATGGACGATCCTGATTCAATCTCAGGATTTTGCGACTTGCGATTCCCCAATGTCACAATCCTTCTGTCAACTCCAAACCCCGGTAGCCGAAATACCGACGGGTTCTCGATCTCCGCCACGTGTCCCAACAGACGGATGACTCAGATCAAATTCGGGGTTTTCGTTATGGAGATTCCCGATCTCCTATCCTCGAGACTCCCGATATCCCGACTCCTTCAAGACTCACCTCTGCGAGCCCAGTGCTCGGATCTTCGAAATGGATGATCACGTGACACGCGTCCTTCCTCAAATAAACGGCTGTGATCATTTCGCTATTTCAGGACTTATAAAGTCTCGATCTCTTGACCTAGAGAACTCCGATATCTCGAACGTCGATATCCCAATAAGTCAACTCTTTTCGGGACTTTACCTTTGTTGTTCCCGAAGATTTAACCCCCGTGTAACTCTCGACAGATATGATGGATGTCGAGTTCTTCTATCTAGATCTGACGATGCAGATCATTTCTTCCTGTGTGCTCGCTCTGCTGCTCCCTGGATGTGAAATCTTCAACGGTCCAGATCTCTTCAGCAGATCCAATGGCAACTATGCTCCCTCCTGAGCTTCTACGCACTTTCTTCCGGAATTGGAAGAATTTCAAGTTTCTCAAAGGCCTCGACCTTTGTCTTCCTTCCTCTATGAACTCTCGACTTGAGTCCTCGCCTACACTCTCAATGACATTGTTCCTCCTGAGCTTCTTTCTCCTGATCCTCAAGGATTCTAACGTCTGCACTCCTGCAGAGTCCTTGCACGCAAAGTACTACCTCTTCTGAGCTTTTCCGAGTACTCAGACCCCCTAAGGGATTTTATCCTTCTTTGTTCTCCCACAGATGGAGAATTTGGATGCCCTCCTGGCTATCCTTCACTCAAGCAACCTCTTGTTGAGTCTACAGGGTGTTCAGCAACCCTATGAAGATCCCTCAGTGGATTCTTCCTCCAAATTCCAAAACTCAAAGAGTTCTCTTCTCCTATGTGCCTGTCTGCACAATGTCTCAATGCCCACCTGGCAGAGTATCTTCTCCCAGAACTCCTAACAGTTATGTCCTCTCCTGTTCATGTATGCACCTGCTCAATGTCCACCTGGCAGAGCTCTCAGAATCCTCAGTGATTCTGGTTCTTCTTGAACTCACAGCAGAGTTCCTCCTCTATGCACTCCTTGCACTAGCTCAATGCCCTCCTGGCAGAGCTCCACAAAACTCCTCAGAGATTTATGTCTGCAACTGTGTTCCTCTCCCATAGCCTTGCCTCCAAGGTGTTCAGCAACCTTGGGGTCTTCTTCTGAATTGATGATTCCAGCTTCTGTGCCCACCTGGCACACGCCTTTGTCTGAATCCGTAGAGTTCAAAAGTGCAACCTCTATGCACGGCTATCAGAACCCATAGCATTCTATCACACCCTCCTCGTATGAAGCCTCAAAGACTGCTCAAGCCTAAAATCCAACCAATTCCTGCAAATGCAAAACTACATCTATAGCATACATTCACATCATATGAATAACACTCACAGACATTCATTTAACACATAGTCATGCAGGAAAAATTGTTGTTTATATTAAATGGAAAATGTCTGTTTGTACAAGGTGTTCCTAAGCACGGCCTGTAAAGAGGTCTCGGATCTTCTCTTCTACTCTCTACTCGTAAATTCTCTTCTCTTCTCTTCTCTATTAGCTATTCCCAAAATGAGATACTGATCTCTTTTTCCTGAGGGGGCTCTTTGAGCTCTTCCCTCCAATCTACCTACCCTATTCAATTACATTGAATGGGTTGTCTAGTCTAGCATCGGATCTAGATCTCAGCCTTACAAACATTAAAGGCCTGCCTACTCTAATGCTTGCACAAAGGCACGGCTCTATGGCTCAATAGCCTAAACATTTAATTACATTCAAATACAAAATTTGGAGATGAGGGATGCACCTCTCTTCAGCCTTGAATGCATGCGTTGACATGGATGGCTGGCTGGCTAGATGACGGGGAGAGATGCTCTTGCATCATACTCCTAAGCTGCAAAATCATGATCTCCTGCTCATGAGCTTCCCATCTCAGCTGTTGAAATCCCCCTGGATCCCAAACAAATCTCTGGCGCTGTTCATCTGCTCCAACTACCTACTACTGCTTCTTCTGCGCTACTGTTGCTATTGCTTCTTTTCTACCCAGCTTCTCCTTGCTGGAAATTCCTACTGACCGGATCATCATCTCTCTGATCATGTCGATCACTTCATCCAAATGCTCCAATGGTTGGCCATGTTCATGCGGTCTCCTCAGCTGCAAAAATTTTCGGCACATGGGAAGATCACTGTGATCTCCCATGCCTTCTTCATTCACTTCCAACTTCACCTATTGGATGTGCACGCCCTGCACTTTCACCCTTCTCTCCAGGGATTCTATCTGCTCATATAGATCAGCCAAACTAATGTTGTCTGCTTCTTCTTCTTTTGCTGCTGCAAACTCCCAGGTTGCAGTCTTTTCAGTCTCCTGGCTGAAAATATTGAGCCATTCCTTAGAATGCTCATCATCCTCTTCTGTTGTCAGCTTTAGTGCTACATCTTTTTCAGCTTCCTGGCTGAATGCATTGAGACACTCCTCAGAATGCTCATTCTCCTCTTCTACTTGGGAAGCTTCAGATATCTTCTCCAATTCTTCTTTCCTGATAGTCACAACTAGTTGTTCTGCTTCTGCTGTTGCTGCACCTGCAACACAATTTTCTGCCTCCTCCTGGGAAAATGGTAGGAATATTTCAATTCCCCCAATCATTAGAAGATTTCTCCGTTCTTCCTCCTCTGTCAGCTGCATCTGCTGATCTAAGTCCATCTATGAGCTCACATACTCATCCCTACCCACCTGGAAATATGGGATTTGTTCGATGCTTCCCTAGCAGACTATGAGATCAACTGATCCCATCTTCATCAGCACCCCTTACTGAATTGAACTCACATCCGAGTTCACGAGACTTTCAGATAGTCTCATATTCTTATCTCTGCCCACCTGGAAATTTGAGATGCTTCCACTGCCCTCCTGGCAGTCTTCGAGAACCCGCAGTGACCTCATATCATTTCCCAGCTGGCAAGGTGAAATTCCTTGGCTATCCTCATGACAGTCTCTGAGATCACGTAGTGATCTCAACTCGTTGCCCACCTGGAAAACTGGAATTTCTACTCTACCCACCTGGCAGTGCTTGAGATCTTCAGCTAATCTCCATTTATTCTCAGAATCATTGAGATCTTTCCCAGTATCTGGTTCACATATCTGAACCATTTCGTCAGGTCCATTGAGGTTTTCAGCATGCCTCAACCATCCTCTTAATAGCCTACGCTGTCTTCTAGCCATCAACTCCTTGACTGGCCATTTTGCTTTTGCCTTCCTCATGGGCCATTCATACACCCACCTCGATTTGGCTTTCTCCTGCATCCACAATGCAAGCTTTTCTATTTCTTTCTTTATATCAGTGAGCTCTTCATCTATATCTTCTTGGCTCCATAGCTCTGAGTTTTTCCTTCCAGCATACTTACGACCTTCAGTAACCATGTTGTTGTCTGTTTCCCTCCAGCCAAATCTGTTGTCACTCTATACCCTGAGTATCTCATCTTTTCCTACAGTCCTCCTGACTATCTTCTTGATTTTTACCTGACTGCAAACAATCACCACATAGTCTCCAGCGCTCTGTCTTCCTTTGCCTCGCTTCACCTGAAATATACAAGTGAAGTCTCGCTCTGATACCAAACCTGATGCAACCGCATACCCCGCAGGGTCCCTGCGCCCGACCTTCCGGTCAAAAGGATCGTTCAATATCCAATTCGTGAGCCGAAGCGACTCTTTCGATTCCTCAGTGGAATATCTGTTAAAAATCCAATCCACAGGTCCTTAATTCCCCCACGGTATTCTGCACTCCGACCTCTGCCTCTTCCTCAATAGGAAAGATATGCTTTCGGGTTTCGGGGTTTCCTGATCCCTGATGTCAAGAGTTCTCTGTCCTCTTGAATCCTTGATCTCCGATTTATCGATTGCCGAAACACTTTAATAGCCTTTAGCCTCCCAGGGCTATCTCTCAGCCCATGTGACCAATTCTCATAAGACCACAGCCTTACCTTTCTTTCGGGGTTTTGGGCTTTCAAATGCCGAAACGCATGGACTGTTGTCCACGGAATCCCTGATATGCCGATGTGACATTAGCTAGGCCCCACAGCGGAGCTTTCCACCTTATCGGGATTCTGGACTTCGCAATTCCGAAATGTATGGACACTTTGTCCGTGGGATTCCCGATTTCTCGATTCTCGATTTCCTGATAGATGGCTTTCCTTTCGGGAAATTTCCCGAATGCTTAGATCTCCTCCACGCGTCCTCCTATGATGGACGGTCCTGATCGCTTCTCGCGATTTCAGAGTTTTCGATGCTGAAACGCTCCGACTTCTTGTCCTCAGAACTCCCAAAATGCCGATGGACTCCCCGATCTCCACCACATGTCCCAACCGATGGACGGTCCTGATTCAATCTCTGGATTTAGCGACTTGCGATTCCCTGATGTCACAATCCCTCTATCAACTCAAAACTCCGGTAGCCGAAATACCGATGGGTTCTCGATCTCCACCACGTGTCCCAACAGACGGATGACTCAGATCAAATTCGGGGTTTTCATTATGGAGATTCCTGATCTCCTATCCTCTAGACTCCCGATATCCCGACTCCTTCGAGACTCACCTCTGTGATCCCATTGCTCGGATCTTCGAAATGGATGATCACGTGACATGCGTCCTTCCTAAAATCAATGGATATGATCCTTTAGCTATTTCGAGACTTATAAAGTCTCGATCTCTCGACCTCGAGAACTTCGATATCCCGAACGCCGATATCCCGATAAGTCAACTCTTTTCGGGACTTTACCTCTGTTGTTCCTGAAGGTTTAACCCCCATGTAACTCTCGACAGATCTAACGGTTGTCGGGTTCTTCGCTCTAGATCTGACGGTGCAGATCATTTCTTCCTGTGCGCTCACTCTGCTGCTCCCTGGATGTGAAATCTTCAACGGTCCAGATCTCTTCGGCAGATCTGACGGAAGCTATTCTCCCTCTTGAGCTTCTTTGTGCTTTCTTCCGGACTTGGAAGAATTTCAAGTTTCTCAATGGCCTTGACCTTTGTCTTCCTTCCTCTACGAAATCTCGACTTGAGTCCTTTCCTACGCTCTCAATGATGTTGTTCCTCCTAAGATTCTTTCTCCTGATCCTCAAGGATTCTAATGTCTTCACTCCTGCAAAGTGCTACCTCTTCTGAGCTTTTCCAAGTACTCAGACCCCCTAAGGGATTTTATCCTTCTTCGTTCTCCCACAGATGGAGAATTTGGATGCCCTCCTAGCTATCCTTCACTCAAGCAACCTTTTGTTGAGTCTGTAGGGTGTTCAGCATCCCTGTGAAGATCCCCCAGCGGATTCTTCCTCCAAATTCCAGAACTCAAAGAGTTATCTCCTCCTATGTGCATGTATGCACAATGTCTCAATGCCCACCTGGCAGAGTATCTTCTCCCAAAAATCCTAATAGTTTTGTCCTCTCCTGTTCACGTATGCACATGCTCAATTCCCACCTAGCAGAGCTCTCAGAATCCTCAGTGATTTTAGTTCTTCTTGAACTCACGGCAGAGTTCCTCCTCTATGCACTCCTTGCACTGGATCAATTCCCTCCTGGCAGAGCTCCACAAAACTCCTTAGATATTTTTGTCTGCAACTGTGTTCCTCTCCCACAGCCTTGCCTCCAAGGTGTTCAGCAACCTTGAGGTCTTCTTCTGAATTGATGATTCTAGCTTCTGTGCCCACCTGTCACACGCCTTTGTCTGAATCCGCAGAGTTCAGAAGTGCAACCTCTGTGCACAGCTATCAGAACCCGCAGTGTTCTGTCACACCCTATTGGTATGAAGCCTCAAAGACCGCTCAAGCCTAAAATCCAACCAATTCCTGCAAATGAAAAACTACATCTACAACATACATTCACATCATATGAATAACACTCACAAACATTCATTTAACACATAGTCATGCAGGAAAAACTGATGTTTATATTAAATGGAAAATGCATGTTTGTACAAGGTGTTCCTGAGCACGGCCAGTAACAAGGTCTCAGCTCTTCTCTTCTGCTCTCTACTCGTAGATTCTCTTCTCTTCTCGTCTCTGTTAGCTATTCCCAAAATGAGATACTGATCTCTTTTTCCTGAGGGGGCTCTTTGAGCTCTTCCCTCCAATCTACCTACCCTATTCAATTACATTGAATGGGTTGTCTAGTCCAACATCGGATCTAGATATCAACCTTACAAACATTAAATGCCTACCTACTCTAATGCCTGCACAAAGGCACGGCTCTATGGCTCAATAGCCTAAACATTTAATTACATTCAAATACAAAATTTGGAGATGAGGGTTGCGCCTCTCTTCAGCCTTGAATGCATGCGCTGACATGGTTGGCTGGCTGGCTAGCTGACGTGGAGAGATGATCCTGCATCAATGTGGTGAAGATTACAACATGCATGGAATCATCTTTAAGAAGGCTATGGGCCTTCAACAGATCATAAAAAAGCTTGCAATGTGTATGTTTTTGCATAGGTGTGCAGGTTTCAGACTATACAGAGGCAATCTGACCGCCAATGTGTGAACTGAACAATAATTTTGAGTGCAGGTGCATAGAAGGCACTGGGTAATGCAGTGATTTTTGTGCACGTGCGCACGATGCGCGACTGTGGACCAATAAACCCGTGCACAACTGTCACATGACCGTGAAGAAAATTCTGGATGGAATTCTCTCAACTCAACTTTGAATTTGATGTTTTGCAGGTTGGCTTGGGCCGGTTATGGTACCTGCATGTTAAATAAGTAAAAAGAAGAGCTAAAATAACCCAAATGGGGTAGGAAATTGATACCTTTCCCCAGTGGAGTCATCAATCTTTTACGCCTCTTTCATCACCTAAATGAGCAAAACAAAGGTGCTTACAAGCTTAGTTGGGTTAGCTAAGCAAGACAGCAGTAAACGAAAGGGTTAGAAGAATAAACATAAAAGACTAAGCTAAGAACTAAACTAGGAAAGGAAAAAACAATTAAACTATTGTGCATAGAGACATAAGAACAAGAAATAAACAAGACTCATGTCACCAATGGAAAGGATTGTATTAGTGAAAAGAAAACACCAAAGAGAAAGGGGACTTTGGGTCCCTTCTTCCTCCAAGGGAGGGCTATTGGACCCCCAAGATTGAGCTCTTCTTACAACTTGAAAACTTGAAAGAAATGGTGAAAGAATCACCAACTAACCCACTCAAAAGGTGATGTGGATTGCCCAAATGGAATGGTGCTAGTATGCTCTTGATGAGAAAAGAGGTTTCCCCAAGAGAATAGCAACAGCATAACCTTGCAAATGAATTCTTTTAAAATGTAGTGCACCCATGGCTTTGTTTTATAGCACCACTTTGAGGTATTGTGCAACCAGCTTTTAGTGTGAAAAGGGGTTGTTTAGGGCACCTTTAGGTCTTTGACCAGCCACCCATCCGGATCCAGNCCAATGGAAAGGATTGTATTAGTGAAAAGAAAACACCAAAGAGAAAGGGGACTTTGGGTCCCTTCTTCCTCCAAGGGAGGGCTATTGGACCCCCAAGATTGAGCTCTTCTTACAACTTGAAAACTTGAAAGAAATGGTGAAAGAATCACCAACTAACCCACTCAAAAGGTGATGTGGATTGCCCAAATGGAATGGTGCTAGTATGCTCTTGATGAGAAAAGAGGTTTCCCCAAGAGAATAGCAACAGCATAACCTTGCAAATGAATTCTTTTAAAATGTAGTGCACCCATGGCTTTGTTTTATAGCACCACTTTGAGGTATTGTGCAACCAGCTTTTAGTGTGAAAAGGGGTTGTTTAGGGCACCTTTAGGTCTTTGACCAGCCACCCATCCGGATCCAGCCGATATTTGGATGTCAAATTGACTTGGGAGTTGAACTAGAAGTGGGTGGGAGGCCGGCCAACATCATAAAAGCGTCGTTCTCAGGTGTGCGCGGCTTTTAGCGTCCACAGTCGTGCATTGTGCGCATGTGAAATTTTTCTGCACCTCTTGATGGCGCGTGTGCACGCGCACCCTATGTAATCATAGCACATATTGATTTTATAACTGGTTGTATAGTTTTGGACCTTTTGGAAATGCTTTTTTGGTAATTTTGGTCCATGGGTGGACTCATAGCTGTTTGAAGATGTTGGATGAAATTTCAGTGATAACAGTTGTCGTTGTCTGAATTCCTGAACATCAGCCTATTCAGATCCATCCAATCTACTGTGTCTTCAAGATGTGGTTTTCATGCAAGAGCATCTTGATTCTTAACTTTATAAAATGAAAAAATTCACCTCTGGGTCCTTTGAAAAAGTATCTCTCGGCTTGGTCGTACGATTCTACTCTGTCAATAGAAAATTCATTCATATACCCTCCAATGGTACTATCAAACCAATGATCTACTGCTCTGGATACGGCGTTATCATCTCTCTCAATCCTCTGGATCAGCACCGGCATCCAAACCACAGTGGGTCTAGATCTGATCTTGAACTGTGTGTCAGCTAACCTAGCCAACCCCTCAAACAACTCCTGAAGGATTCCTCCAAAGAAGAGCTCATGGATTTCAGTGAAAATTTATCTTTGTAGCCAATCTTCAGTACTTAGCTTAGGGTTTTTGTTTTGGGCTTCAGCGAAGTCCCTCTCTTGATCCTCTATCCACTTTTGAATCTCTGTCTTCGATGGGAACCACCTTGAAATTCCCTTACACAGATTCTAATCTCGGCAATGGAACCATTTATTGGCATAGGGGAAAACTCAAGGTTCACTCCAAGAGCGCACCAAAAATCCCTAGCTATTGGCCCTTTCAGCAACACCTATGAAGAAGATGCAGTCTCACCCAAAGCAGTTATGAAGGGGTTGCAGGACAGAGATGTCTACAACCAGGGGAATATCAAGTGGATCTAGTACAACATTAACTCAATATGCATATAACACTTATGAAGTTAGATCTATCCTGCACAGCTATAGAGATGATCTAACACAGCAATGCAAATAACAATATAACAACGACATAGATCAAATCATCAATCACACACACAACAAGAGATGTATGTGGTTCACCCTCCCTCTAGGGCTACGTCCACAGAACTGTGCGTATGATTTATTAAGGTAAATCTTACAGTTCTTGTCTTCTCTCTCAGCCATTAGATCTTCTTTATTCTCTCTCTTCCTCTCCCCTTCATGTCATCCATCTGCAGGAAATGATCTTCGCACCCAGTTGAATATCTTACAATACCAAAAGGCTCTCCACTCAGCTCTTCTTCCTCACAATACAATGATCTCTCACACAACTATATGACTAGATCAACAGCAACATCATAACAACATGTACCCCCCTGACCAAGGTCCTCTTGCCATTTATTTGTACATTACAATACCTCACCAACAGCCTTAGGTTGAAACCTAGGTGTCAAAACCCTAGGTCACTTGACCCGCTTTTCCCAGGCTTCGTCAACCTGTCTTTCCTTTCTTCCTGCGCGATGCTCCAAAGAATCCAATGATAGATTTTTCCACTTGTTGAGTTGTCCTCAATCCATCTTCCTTGCTTTCCTGTCATCCTTGGCCTTCTTGTCCAACGGCTTGATTTTTCGTACTTCACTCCATCTTTTCTGCTCTTTTGCTCACTTCAACCTAGTAACAGTTACTATGTCCTCCGCGAAGCTCGCTTTTTACCTTTTCTTCTTTGTACTTCACTTCCTTTCATAACCAAGGGCCAACATCCACTTTTAAATACATAATCGCTTCTACAAATATTCTTGTGTAATTTAAAACACGATCTCCAATTGCAATATCAAGAAGAAAGATCAATCACACATAACACAAATGTTTTACCGAGACATCATAAAGCTAAAAACCCCACTATCATATATTATGTATATATATCATGGATCATGAAACAATATCATACAAAACTCTAATCCAAGAGCTCTCAATACAATATACAATCGCCTCACACTGTCATACAAAAATTGACAAATTCATGTGTCAATTTACTGCCTCCAGACAGCCTGCCTCCTCTGCACAATCCCTGCTAATGGAAAACCCTGCAAAATGAATCGAATTCCTCTTGCCTAGGCTGCGCATTCCTCATTGGCACATCCAATGTGTGTGTGGTTGCATGAGTGCACTCACTAATGTCACAATTGATATTCAAACTATCCCTGTCACCTGTTATCTCAACTGGGTCTCCACTGGATCTGGCATGCATGTAGTTAACAGTGGTAAATCTTCAGTTGCATGTGAGATCAATGACTGTGAATTAATTAATAATTAATTCACTGATCTCTCACTAGTGTAAGTTCAGTTACAACTAGTACAACTGAGATTAACTCGCTTAATTGAGTTAAACTACTTCACAACTCACATAACTACACCTCCAACTTTGTTACAACTTCGAATCACTCAGCTACAACTAATTCGACTTGGATGTCCCACCAGTCAACCTTTGAACTCGAATTTCCTATAGCTAACTGATTTTCCATTTCATTTAACAATTTTCAAGTAATTATGAGATAATAGATTAATATTTATTGTCCAATTTATTTAAGGGAAAAATAAATTAGACACACATTTCTTGTTGAATTTTCAACAAGATCGAACCTGTAGATAGATAGAGGAAGCATGGCAGAGCATATGGAGTGCATCAGCATAGGATCATAGAAGGACTTCAATTGAAGACGTGTGATTAGGATGAAGTGTGGTATCAAGTCGAGGTTTAAATCCTTTTCTTTTCACAAACAATACTGGAAAAGAACCAAGTCAAAAACCCTTTTGCAGACAACAAGGAACAACAATCGTCGAATCCAATTAACAGTAAAATCGTGGCCCTTGATTATATTGGTTGAGGGGATTGTTGACGTTTTAAGAAAGGAACGATCAAGATTAGTCCTGGGATAAACCTTCCAATAGGGATGACCCACATCATCTCAGACATCGCCCCTCGGTGATTTTCCTTTAGCTCAACACTTGATTAAGTTTGAGACCCTAAGATCCGGTGATATGATACATGTGGCCTCGAAATATTCATCAGTGTGGTTCCATTCATAGTTCTGGTGCGGCCCACATAAAGTAAAGCATTGTAAGAGTTTATAAGATAGATATTAGATCATTGATTGAAGATCGACGGTGATAAGTAGTGCAGTAGAAGAGTGGGGACAGTAACCCTTATCCATCGGATTATCCAGCGATGAATAGGAGTTGTTGGATCAAAGCTAGAAGGAGTTTGTAAAAGTTTAGATAGTCAATGGTGGGAAGAGATCCGGCCATCCATTTCAAATCCATATTGATGGAAATAAGTCGTATCAGAGGTTAAAACATATGAGGTGGTTAAGGTAGAGACCAATCCATCCTTATAAGAAATCAACCGTGGAGATTAAATCTCAGAGCCACCAGGTCGACGTCTCTTGTTACAGCGAACCTTGACCATCGGAGATTCTAATATGTTGGATGGTGTGTTAATTATCGATGTCCCAATGCCAAAAAACGTTAGCATCCCATACAGAAAGTGACATGTGGAGATAATATCAACAGCAGAGACTAAATCTTCGAATCCAAAGATCGATGGCCCTTGTCGCAGTGGACCGCGACCATTGGTGTATTTTAGTGTTGTAGGTTGTAATAAGTCTCGATGTCCCGGTGATGAGATACGTAAATATGACGTAATTAATCCACTTAGAAAGTGACATGTGGCCCATTCATAGGGTGACACGTGTTAGAGAACATTTGACAAGTAACATGTATGCAATTCCTTAAGGAAGGTGATATGCGGTAGGTCCATGCAAGCAGCGCACATGAAAGCCACATCAGCAGAATATACAATGCCAGTGTTAAGGGCTCGGTCAGTGACACATCATGTTAATGACACATTTAAAATAGTGAATGGTCCATGTAGATGGGATTATGTCAACACCATGTCATCATCAGGACTCAGCACATACATCATGTCGGATCTCGGATGTCGACCCAAATAGAATGGAGGAAAAGTAAAAGTCCTACGGGCCTGATGTTGTGATGACCCTGGTGGTCCCAATGGAGACATATCAATGGTGGGAAATGATTGGATACCAATATCAGATGATTTTAGAGTGTAATGGTTTTATTGGTGAACTGAAACTATATCTGATGGTTGTGATTTGTCCAAGATATCGGACGGTCATTATACGTTAGATTTGTATTATGTAGAAAAGGATATCGACATCCAAGATTAAATCATCCACTAAATCAATGACCCAAAACAAAATTTGTAAAGTGGGGGAGACTAAAATGAGGGGTATATCTGTCTGTTGGCAGAAAGGCCAGATCAACAGTTCTAAAAAATTATGGGATCTCAACTAGCAAGAAGTTTAATAATGAGGCACCCCCCCCCACAAT
>SNQJ01S0066711.1:25034-50882 GCA_010110895.2 Picea sitchensis | reverse complement strand
AGCCCCCCCCCCCTTGCCTTGATATATGAGTCAATGTTCTATCCCTCTGCAATAAGTCCCATGGTTCTATTCCCATCGAGGTAACTCAAGTAATGAAGGAAAATAATCCTTGGGGGATTATACTATGTGTGAACATTTCAATGGCGTTTTTTATACTCTTGTCGGCTCCAAGGATGAATCGAGTCCACAAAAGACTATTTTGAATTATATATATAGGTATTATGACGATGAGGAAATGTGTGTGGTGTTGGAAGAAAAAGGGGGCTCTGAGATAACTTTTTCAAGGTCACATAGATCCTAGAAGAGCGCTATGTAATGGTGTAACAATGAAAATGGTGTTCTGGGCATTCTGAGGATGTTGTAATTGTAGGGACATGACGTTTGCAAGAATACAATATTTTATAAAGATAATGATGGTGATATAAGAATCCTTGAGAAGATTCTTTCGGGCCTTCAAAAGAAATATGGTGTTCTCGGGATTATAGAGATATGAGGAGAACAATTTTGCAATGGAATGTAATTCGATGATATAAGGAGCTTTGTATTTCACAGATTGCAGTAGAGGATTCATATTGCAGAAGTAAAATTCTTGTTATAGTTCCAAGTAAAAACATAGGTTGGAGATTGTTGCAGTAAAACATTGAGTGTAGATTCAGTTATCAAGGCAGCAAAGGATATAATTGACTATTAAACTTGCAATTCAGGGAGGTGGGGTGGTGCAAGGGTAGGAGATTAAGATCTCCCTCAATTTGGTACTTGAGAATCATGTAGGTTGGTGCATGAAGTTATNGTAGATTCAGTTATCAAGGCAGCAAAGGATATAATTGACTATTAAACTTGCAATTCAGGGAGGTGGGGTGGTGCAAGGGTAGGAGATTAAGATCTCCCTCAATTTGGTACTTGAGAATCATGTAGGTTGGTGCATGAAGTTATTGAGTTAGTGCTCAAGAGGATCGGTGTCCTCATAGAAAGTTGGTGCTTTTCTTTCTACAATTTGGTGCTTGTGGCATATTGGTGACTTCTATATACATTTTGGAGCTTGCAGTTGATCTAGGGAGTGGGTGCTTCCTTCTAGTTGGTGTTATTAAATAAAAAGGGGTTGCATCCTTCTTCTAGTGAGTGCTAGATAATTCAAGAAGTTGGTGATTCCTGCGAGTTGGTGCTAGTAAAGCAAGTCAATGTAATCATTATTAATAAAGCATTCTATGGTTTTCTCCCATTTTGGGTATCATGTTGGAATACTGAGAGGGGGGGCTGAATCACTATGAGAACTTTTACCACTTTTAACCACAACATATAAATTTCAACTTCAATTTAATCAGCAATATATCATTAATGTATCAATTAGCAGTATATCATCAATGTATCATGAGAAAATAAACATAAGAATCATCACATTACATCAAATACACAGTACACCAAAATTTACGTGGAAATCCAAATGGGATAAAACCACAATATCTTTTCTTATATATCAAAGATTACATTCATTGGAAGCACCAACTTCCTAATTCTCTAACTGCAACTGGAAGGAGGCTATGACCCCCTATTTACAGGCTCCAACCTAAAGGAAGCTAAAACTCCCTGAATTCTCTGGCTCCAACTAGAAGGAGGCTACAACCCCCTGATTCTCAGGCTCCAACCTGAAGGAAGCTCCAACTACCTCTGTTATCCAGCACCAACCTGAAGGAGGATACAACCCCCTTTCCTTTCCCCATACTACCGCATATAAATATAAATGTAGACCAACTATAACCACCATTGATATTGTCACTGCCTCTGATAATCAACATGTAATCAACCTGTCATCCAACATGTAATTGATCATCAACCTATAACATGTCACTATCACATCAGCATGTAACTGATCATCAACTTGTAACCTGTTATTGTCACATCAACATGTAACTGATCAACCTATAGCCTGTCACTGTCATATCAACCTGTAACTTGTCACTGTCATATCAACCTGTAACCTATCATGGCCCTTGTCATTGTCTATGTCACTGACATATCAACCTAATATACTCATATAGACCATATCAACATCAAGTATCCAAACCATGTACCACAATGTATCTAAAACATATATCATACCATATACCATAATATATGCCTCAAACATATGTCAATATCACAAATATGTGCTTCTAACAATGAAACATAGCAACCATAGACAATGTACCAAGGATATGTCTCAAGCATGTATCAATGACACCAAACATGGAACTCAACCATATGTGACCATAAACCAAAAAGATGCATCCATAACATGCCTCAAGAATGTGCCATATCATCCATGATAAACACACATAAAGAACATACCTATGATCTTGTAAACACTCTGTTGTATCAGATAAAAAATGAGTAAACCAACTTGATCATCTCACAACTTTTCAAAAAATTGTGACTTCCTTTACTACTACCCATGGATATCCATGTTTTTATCCACTGCATCATGCATGCATCCATGCTCTTATGACCTACAACCCACGGATACCTCAAAAAATACGGTTAATTGCATTTTTTGCAACCCTGATGCTTTCACCTTCGACCCTCCTTCGTAACTTCAGACTTTCTACCTCAAACTCACCCTCAGATTCACCAATAGACCAAAATTTCTTTGTGAGATAGATAATCAATAGAGATGTGTGTGAATTTTCCATATGAAAGACTCCTTGAGTGGTATTTTAGGGGTTTCTTGTTACAACCACTTTAACCTTTCATTAAAGACTTGTAACCAACTATGGGATTATTGACCATTCTTCGGGGATTCTAACTTCACAAGGCCATAACTCCTCAATCGTGAGGGACCACGTGGTGTACCACCTATCACCGGAAATGACACAATGAGGAATATCCATCCAAGAGTGAGTTACCTACATTTACACCATCCTTCATGACATTTTTCCTTGATCAACTACAGGTTCCATAACCATCCATTTGGGGCTATTGGACTTCTTTAAGGGTTGACATCGATGAAAACCAATCTTTCAACAATCTCATCCTTTTGAATTGATGGAATGGTAACACTCATGCTCCTTCTCTTGCTCCCCTTGTGACCATCACTCTCCATGTTACCATTGTTCTCCATGTATTCATGCATTTGTTCTTTGTTTCCATGCCTTTGTTCTCTCTCCCCCTTTGACATCAATGGAAAATGATAATTCTCCTTTGTTCTCTTAATGGTGCTTCCTAATTTAATACTCTAATTAAATGAAAATAATTCAAAATATTATTTACTTTTATTCTTCAAGTCTTTTACATATCTCCTCCTGACTTACTGTGTATGATGTTGTGTGGATCATTGTGGGGAAGAAACTACTCCAAGTTTTTTTCTAAGATACTCAAAGGTCTCCCTCGAAAGGGGTTTGGTGAAGATATATGCAAACTATTAGTTTGTTCTCGTAGAAAGTGAAACTTGATCGGAATATGATTTGTCTTCGAATGCATCACTAGATTCTTAGAGATATTGATAGAACTTGTGTTATCACATAGTATTGAAATGGTCTCATCATGCTTCACTTATATATCCTGCAAGGTTTTCTTCATCTAGAGAACTTGAGTGCAACACGGTGTCGTTGTGATATACTCTACTTTTGTTGTGGACAAAGATACAGATGATTGTTTCTTTCTCAACCATGATACTAGACAATCACCTAAGTATAAATCTTATCCACTTGTACTTCTTCTATCATCAATTAAACTTTCCCAATCTACATAGTGTAGGCTACCAAATATAGATCATTCCCTTTTGCATACCATAACCCAAAATCTTATGTTCCTTTGAGATATCTGAATATCCTCTTTACTGCCATGACATGTGTTTCTTTCGGTGTTGCTTGAAATATTGCAATGTGTCCAACTTCTTGCATCACATCCGATCTAGATGATTTCACATAGAGTAAGATGTCAATCATCGATCTATAGAGTCTTTGATCTTAATCCTTAGGATCATCATCGTTGCTTAACTTACAAGTGGTCTACATTGGAGTACTCACGGGTTTGCAATCTTCCATTCCAAACTTCTTTAGCATTTCTCTGATATACTTGGTCTGAGAGATGAAAATACCTTTATCACTCTTATATATATGTAATCCCAAAAATAAATTCAATTCACCAAGTAGAGACATTTCTAACTCATTATGAATGTCTTTGGAAAACTTTTGACTCATCATGTCATCATCCCTTCTAAAAATAATATCATCTACATAGACCTCAATTATCAATATAATGTCTCGATCCACTTTTATGTAAATATTGTTGTCTGCATTTTCCTTCCTGAATCCTTGTTTTTGAAGATACTTTTCCAATCTTGAATACCATGCTCTAGGGGCTTGCTTAGTTCCATGCATTTCTTTCTTCAACCTAAACAAATAGTATTTATTCTCTAATAACAGAAATCCTTCTAGTTTTTCAATTTAGACTTATTCTTATAATTCTCCATTGAGAAAGGATGTTTTAACATCCATCGGATACACCTTGAATCTTTTGGAACATGCATAGGCTAAGATCAATATGATTGCTTCCATCCTAGCAACTGGGGAAAAAATTTCTTCAAAATCTATGCCTTCAACCTGAGTATATCCTTTGCATACTAATCTTGCTTTGTTTTTGGTTACATGTCCATCTTCATTCAGTTTGTTTCTGAAAACCCACTTTATGTCAATAACGTTCTTGTTCTTTGGCCTTGGAACCAGTTCCCATGTATCATTCTTTTATAACTGATCCAATTCTTCATCCATAGCCTTGATCTAGTGTTCATATTGGCTAGCTTCTTCAAAATTTCTTGGTTCGATTATGGATAACAGTATTAGGTGTTTTTATTCTGGTGAACGTATTCTTCTTCGGATTTCAACTCCTACATCTTTATTCCCAATAATTTGTTCTGGGGGATGATTTTTCCACACTCATTCGCTAGGTGTCTTGGGAAGTATATGTTTTTCATCTTGCTCTTGCTCTTCTTTTGGATGCTCTTCTTCTTTTTTTGCTTCTTCTTATACTTCTTCTTCTTTTAGACCCTCTTCGTCATTCTTCTCTTATGAATCTTATCTTTCTTATTTGACCTTCCGTACATATTTCTCTTCAATCGTTACATTGATGCTTTCCATGATTCTGCTGAGTCTCGAATTAAATAATTTATATGCCCCACTCTTGCTTGGGTACCCGAAAAATATGCCTTTGTCAACTCAAGAGTCAAATTTTCCAATCCTACCATCTTCTCTTCTGATGTAGCACTTGCTTCCAAATACTCTAAAATGATTTACATTTGTTGGTATTCCTTTCCATAGCTTGTAGGGAGTCTTATCGTTGTTGCTTCTAAGCATTCCTCTATTCTGAATATGAACAATTGTATGTACTTCCTGTACCCAAAATATATCAACCAACTTGGAATATTTCAACATGGTTCTGGTCATTTCATGTATTATTTTGTTCTTTCTTCCGATGACTCCATTTTTTTGCGGTGTCCTGGATGTTGACAATTACCTTTTTATTCCATGCTCGCCACAGAAATATATAAATTATTTTGACGTAAACTCTCCACCATTATCTGACCTTAAACATTTGATTTTCAAGTTTGTCTCAATTTCAACCATTTCTTTGTATATCTTGAAGTTTTTGAATGTCTCTGAAATCTTCTTGAGAAAGCTAACTGCAGTCATTTTTTTGTAGTCATAAACTAGTACCATAAAGTATTATTCGTCGTTCAATCCCTTTATTCTCGTTGGTCCACATAGGTTGGTATGCACAATTTCCAATGGTTTTGTCGTAGAGTACTCTTTTGAATTGAAATTGGTCCTGGTTTGTTTTCCCTATAGATGGTGCTTACATAAAGTATTTGTTGGCTTTGATATTTTAGTAATTTCTCTCACAGCTTCCCTTCTGCTAACTTTCACAATATTATCAAATTTCATGTGACCCATCCTTCTGTGCCAAAGCCAACTTTCATTTTCTTTTCCTAAATAACATTTTTTTTTTCCAATTTCATTCGGGACATATATGTTGTTTGGTGTTCTTATAGTTGTAGCTACCAAACTACTTGATCCTTCTTTCCGTATCTCACACTTTTCTAAGTCAAAAAAACGTTTGTGTCTTTGATCACGCATTTGACTTACACTAAGTAGATTGTGCTTCATATCTTCAACTAGTAGAACATTGTTTGCCTTGGCATCCTTTCTTCCAATATTGATTGTGTCTCTTCCTATAATTTTGGTTGATATATCATTGTCAAATGAAATTGATCCATCTCATTCCTTGTTCAAGGTAAGTAACATGTTCTTGTCACCTGCCATATGCTTTGAGAAAACCACTCTCAACATACCACCCACTTTTATTATGTTGAACATGTAGAGCATGTGAGCATTCTTCTGTGTTGAATTGATTTTGATTTCTTATCCATATCATTTGTGGTTCATGTTTATGATTGTTTGTATTTTGTTTTGAATCTCTTGGGAGAACAGTCAATCTACAATCTTTGTCCAAGTGTCCAAAGTTGTTGCATTTGTAATATTCCACTTCATTACTCAATGATCCAAAATTGTTTTAGTTTATGTCCTATCTTTCATAAGGCATTCTTGGATAAATATTATTTGAGCAGCCTTCAAAGTTGCTTCTGTTCTTGACATAGGATCTACATTTTACAGCTTTGTGTCTACAATTATTACATGAATAACATAAGCCAAGAAAAATATTTTGATACCTGGAGGTGGAAGATCGTCTGAATGGTGTTGCTCTTCTTAAGTATTCTTCTTCTTGCAGTCTTGTTGGCTACTGTTGATTCTAAAATATGAATCTTCTAGATGGTGCAGTTTCTTTTTGATATTCTTCTTGGGTATTTTTTACTTCTGCCTTCTTGGGAGATCCTCTGATGACTTCTGGATAGCTTCTTTGTTTTGCTTCCTATTTTGTTTTCTTGGAGCTAGAATTTTTCTCAGTCTTCATCTGGTTGTATCCTAGTCTGAACCTATCGTAGTATGGCCTTTGACTACTGATGATCTCATCCTGTATTTTGGTGTTGTTATGTTGCATATATTTCTTCTGAATATCTTTTCTGAGAGTGACTATTTATTCTTCCAAAATTTCAATCATCTTTTTCTTTTCTTCCAACTAACTTATGGGTGTTTCTTCAATGCTTTTGTCTTCTTCTACTTGGATTTTTAATTTCATGATTATCTGCTCAACTTCTTTAGAGTTGGAATTGTGAGCTCTGTTCTTTGTATTTAACTCTACCTTGAGTGGCTTGTTTTCTTTTCTCGGTTCTTCTAAGGCACTTATTAGTTATGCTCTAAGATCAACTTCGTCTTATTCTTCGGAATCTTCTTCATCATCGTATACTACCATGAAGAGTACTCTTTCTAAATCATTGTCATTGTCATCATCCTCGTCTGATGATGAACTATCTTCCCTTGAGTAGAAACTTTTCTTGAAATGTTTCTTTTGGTTTCTTCTCTTATCTCCCTTTTGAATTTTATTTTTCTTCTTAGGATCATCTTCTTCTTCGTTATTTTTATTCTTAGCATAAGGACATTTAGAAGAAAAATGACCAATGGAAGCATACCCTTGTACTTTTCGGTTCCTCTTTTCAACTTTCTTACGAAGTTTTCCATTTCTTCATCTTTCTCTAAGTCATCATTGCAGTTGCAATCTGATTTTTATTTTTTCTTCTTCTTCTTCTTTGACTTCTTGGATGCCTTGAATGTTTCTTCCTTTGAGAGAGAATTTTCTTTCTCTATCCTCATTTTGTAGGATATGAGTATCCCATGTATCTCATCCATGCTCAAAGTAGCTAGGTTTTCTCTTTCATCCAAGGTTGAAATCTTTGGGTTATATCTCATAGGTAGAGACCTTAATACTTTCTAAACAATGACTAGTTCATTCATCTCTTCTCCCAAACCTTTAATGGCATTAAATATTTCATCAACTCGCATAAAATAGGTGGCAATGTCTTCATATTCCTTCATATTCAATTGTTCGAACTTGTCTCTAAAGGTTCAAAATTTAGCTCCCTTGACTTTGGCATCACCTTCATAGATATTTTGTAGTTTGTCCCACACTTCCTTCACAGAATCAAAATGCATAAACTTGACATGTATTGATTCTATTAGACCATTCATAATGGTATTTTTGTCCCTTTAATTGTTCTCTTCAATTTTCTTTCCATCCTTATCTGTTGGTGGAGTGGTCGGTGAATTGTATCCATCTACTACTGCTCACCAGACATCAAATCCTTGTGTCTACACATATGTTTTCATCCTTCTTCTCTAGAAGGCATAGTTATGGTCATCAAACTATGGCACTCCAATATTAGTGTATTTCATGATCTACTTCTAGTGGTTAGAATGTCTCTTGAAGAACTTTCTCTAATACCAATTGTTGGAATACTAAGAGGGGGGGTGAATCATGTAAATGTGTTGAACCCGCACAGAATAGATCTAGCTAGAAAATACTACACACATTTGCAGAGAGAAATTAAGAAAGAAGAAGCAAGATAGAAAGAATGGAAGAATTCTCATTAACCGTATTCCACACTCAAAGAGTGAATAATTTACAATATACATAGGATACATGAGTAACTAATGAGCCATAGTGGTGGTCTAGATTGATCTGGACACACACCAGCAGTTACAAGACTAAACTTCCACCTAGTCTAGTCTCTCAGGCAGTTACGGGAGTGAACTACCACCTAGCTAAGTTAACTAGTCAACTAGTCTTCAGTTAACTGACTGAACAAAGAGTAGTGAGTTGGTGATGATCCCAATTTTTCATGGTGACAAAACCAATGCAACATCTAAACTCAACTCAACTAGTCAAACTGAAGTGTCAACTGAAAGAGGAGAATATTAGCCAGTGGAATATTCTCCCTAAAATATAAGGAGGTGGATAATGACTAATTATGACTAATAAACAAAGAATAACCTTAGGAAAATTAAAATCCTAGGTGTGTGTGGAAGTAACTCAACACCCCTTGAACATCACTATGGTGAAAATAAAGAATGGGTCCGGCTAGGAATATGTTAGGTACCAAATACAAAAGATACAGCGAATATGAGGAAAGAGGAAAACCTCATGAGACAAAACCCCCCTCAAATTACAATGCATAAAATAAAATGTTGTTAAGGAACAAAAGAAGCTGGGTTGCTAAGCAACCATGTCGTTCACTCCAAGAAGACCTCATAACTATGCAAGTTTATTACTCTTTGAATATTTTGTTTAAGATGTAGATGTCTGTATGGATTCGATGAAGTATATGCATCATTGATATTTCCACACATATCCACTTTCTCTTCTTGTAATGAATAATATCCAAATAAATTTTAGATAAAACTTTGAAAACCTTCATTTCGAGGAAAAATGTTGAAATTTTGTTGATTTTAAAAGCATCATAACTTCACTTTCTGGACTCCATTTGATTTTGTTTTGAAATTGGATATTTTCTAGGAGAATTCAAATATCCAATTTGTTTACTTTAAGTTGTGCTTTCAGAAAATATCATAATGGCATATGATGTCTTGTGACTCTCTTTTGTCTCCTGACATGCTTGCATGGTGCATGCAAAAGTGTGTACATGTCTGAGAATTACGTACCATATTTCATATGAATTTCAGAAAATAAATATGAAATGGAGTAGACATCATCCTCAATTATTGGAATACTAATTTATGCAAAAAATTTTGTAGAAGACTCTTTATAATAAGAGGCTTGATCTTCTGATAGCTTCTCTTATGGCTCTATCTATTCTGGACCTCCTGCATGAAAACTTCACAATATTCTTTATTCCCAAATAGAACCTCCAATCACGGTCCATAATTTATTTGGATTTAATCCTTGTGATTCTTCATACTTGATGGAAAATTTCGGGATAAACAAACGTGCAGATACTTCCTATAGCCATATCTTGTCTATTGAAAGTCATTTTTCTCATCGTGAGTGGAAGCTCTACTTTCATTACTTAGTTATTTGGTTCAAGCCTCTGCATCTAAGATGAAGTAGAATTGTTCTTCCATTCAAATAGTTATGAGGAGGCATGAGAAGTATTTTATTGAATAATCCATCTTGTTGTCTTCAATCTTTTGTACTTACAAAATGAGTTGGTGTGGAATTTTTCTTAGCAATCCATTGACTCACGATACAGCATGTAAATGTGTTGAACCTACCACAGAATAGATCTAGCTAGAAAATACACACATTTGGAGAGATAGAATTAAGAAAGAGAAGAAGATAGAAAGAATGGAAGAATTAGCATTAGCAGTATTCCACCTCAAAGAGTGAATAATTTACAATAGATATGGGATACATGAGTAACTAATGAGCCATAGTGGTGGTCTATATTGATTTGGACACACAGCAGTTACAAGACTAGAATTGTCCTAGTCTAATCTCGGTGATTCTGGGAATTGAAGCGCCACCTAGCTAAGTTAACCTAGTCAACTTAGGTCTTAGTTAAGCTGTTGAACCAAAAGTAGTGAGTTGGTGATGATCCCAATGTTGCATGGTGACAAAACCAATGTAAAATCTAAACTCAACTCAACTAATAGTCAAACTGAAGTGTTAGCTGAAAGAGAATATCTTCCAAGTGGAATATTCTCCCTAAAATATAGGAAGGATAATGACTAATTATGACTAATAAACAAAGAAATACCTTAGGAGGGAAAATAAATCCTAGGTGTGTGTGGAAGTAACTCTTGTTAGGGTCCTATAATCATAAATAACTTCGATTCTTATTTGTTGATTTGGCGTTTCTCTTGTGATGGCAATTACGTCACCGGTTGATCCCATTTCTCCCCTCTGTTCATTTCGCCCGATCCTCCATCAACCTACTGCATTTTTCATCGGTACGCACCCTCACTCTTGTCCTTTTGTCCGATTAGAGCTACATCCTACCGCCACCCATCCATGCATAAACCAAACTTAGGCTAAAGAATAATAGATTAATAAGGTTAGCAATAAAATTAGTGTAGTTAAACTAGGCTAGACTAGTTAATAATTAATTAATTAATCAATTAATGAGTAATTAATGTTAATGTTAATGTCAGTTTAGTTTTAATTAATTTAAAGATTAAATAAAAGTTAAAAACAAGATATAAAACTTTTAAAACAAAAACAAGCATTAAATAAAACAAAAGCTAAATGCAAAAATTAAAAACAAAATATAAAAACATAAAAATAAAACAAAACAAAATAGACATAAAATAAAACCAAATACAATATCCAAGTTTCTGCCCACTGACTTCACGCATATTCTTGACATGAAAACAAAATGCAATATTAAAAATAAAACCAACCAAATATATATATTAAAAGGAAATAAAAAGTAATGGAAACAAAAAACGTAATAAATAAAACAACAAGTGGAAAACAAATAAAATAAAAACATGAGTGTGCACCTTGTACACACATATCCCAAATAAATGGAAATCTATGGACATAAAAATTTGAACCCCCCACCCCGTGCTTTGAACTTTAGCAGTGCTTAAAAACCATTTTCCCCAATTTTTCAAAACCACCATCTTTTTTGTCTGTTTGACACCTCGTCTTGAAGAGGATATGGGAAGCAGATAAAATTTTAAAAACCGAGAGATTATTTTATTCTTAATGGGATGAAGAACAAAACCTCTCTCAATTTTGCACAAGTGCCATGAGAAGGGGAGAATGGAAAGCCATCTTCAAGGACCATTTTTGGTTTTCATTTTAGTGTTCAGTCCACGATTTTGTGGGAGGGAGGTGTTCCGGTGAGCTGGAGGTGGTGGGAAGGCGGGAGAGGTTTTTGTCGAGAAAATTCCATCTACAACAATACATCGCCAGTTTTCCCAAATTGTCATAATTAACAAGCAGGATATGCGATGCGGACCTTTTTTGCATAAATTGACAAGTTTCATGGCCGAGACAGTTCAATATTTTTGAGTTTTTTCTATTTTATTGAATTTCCGGTATCCAGAAGGAATTCGAAAGTGACTTTGTTGATATGTTTTTGGCCCCTTAATATAGGATCTGATCCTATTTTTTTGGAAACTGTTTGATCTTGTACTAATTTTTAGTATTCCGGTTCCTATTTAATAGGATCTTTGTTTTTTGTAAAGGCTATAAAGCCTATACTTTCAAGGTGAATGAGGGAAGCGGAGACTGATGAGAAGGATAGCATAGAGATATTTCCACATCGCTGTAGAAATATTCCTAAACACGTGTGACTTTTATGAATGAATAAGGCACTATATTCCAGTTAAATGTTGTGTTTAAGTGGTGAAGTTTTCCACTGATGTAATTTGTCATTTTCCTATTTCACATACTTCTTTATTTCTTTATTGTTTATGAGAAGATAATGTGTAGGATTTGTCCTTAACACCTTGTTAAACGAGACAATATCATTTTTTTTTTTTTTCTTCAAGTTTGAAATGTAGAATTGAGATATACTCTGCTCTACATTTGAAATGAATTCAATCTATCCTTATTTTCCCATCTTATAAGCTCAAAGGATCCACTAGCATGACTATCCTACCTAGTCATATTTTGTCTTAGTTATCCATTCATATGTTGTCTTTTATTTTTGACTCCATTTTTCCCAACGACCCTTTGTTGTCTCAACCAAAAACTTTAAAACAAATCTTGTTCTACATAGCTAGCCTAATATCAAATCTCAAACAAAGATAAATTTGTGAGAGATACCTCTCTGAGTCTTGGAGAGCTTCGTTTCACATTTCGGAGGCGGTTTTGATGTGTGCTTATGTGACTTCACCTTAAAACCTCGGGAAAATTAAGTGCTAACATAATGGCGACGTCTTGGGGACCTTTCTCGGTAGTACACTTCAAAGCTTCATATCTGGTCACTGATGGTGGACAATGACCGGACACAAGAAGGCGAGATCATTCACTGGTGACTAGAATATCTATATCAATTCCAATTCGAAGACTCCTTTGGAGGAAGAACCTAAAAGCATGTGGCAGTCTAGAAAGATCAGGTACTCAAGTTCAAGTTGCATTCAAGACATCTTTGGTTTTATCTGCAATCATGTTTTGTCTTATTAGAAGCCTAATCAAAAGTATATTGTTGAAGATTACATTGAACACCTATTGATTGATGAGCCCCAAGAGATTAGATCCTATTTTGTAGATTATGCACATACTCATACACATGTGAACGTCCCAGATGCACCTGTAGAAACCATAGTGAAACATAAGCCTCATGCTTTATCTCCTACTCTTATAAAACTTAGGATGGTTGTAAGCCTCTTGCTTCATCTCATATGCTTGCAAAATTCCTAGACCGATACAAGCCTCTAGATTTCCTCATATTCTCCATGACCTCCTTACAAATTACACCAATAATCTGCCCGGTTTGATGGAGAGAATGCCAATATTCTTGCTGAAAAGCACATCAAAAGGTTTGAAGATTTCCTTGAAATTTATGAGGTTGAAGAGGCGGCCGATGTATATAAGGATGTTTCCCTATCTTTGCAAGGTAAATTTAAGAACCGGTTTAAAATATCGGTACCAAGCATTAACTATTTCCATCAGTTTGTGCAAGCATTCCTAGATCGATGGGTGGTCATGATAAATGTTTTTCTCATCCTGGAAGATTATGACCATTTGAAAAGACATCCAGGAGAAACAGTGCAACATTTTTTTCAGCTAGGTTCAATAAGGTATATCATGCAATGCATATTGATATAAAGACACCCCCAAGATCATCCACTTGCATTTCCTAGATGCCTTCGATCACGAGATGGCATTCCAATTAAGAGAAACAACTGCAACTCTCGAAGAAATGCATAACATTGCAGTTGATGTAGATGCTTGCTGAATAGAAAAGCAAAAGTTAAAATGGTAGAAGAGAAAGATAGAATATAAAATGAACGGATGACATCTTCAATAGATGTTCTATCCAATATTATAAAAGAGATGATGTGAAGATCAGCATAAAAGAAAAACTTGATGTTCAAAGATATCATGTTCCATTGACTTAAGGATAAAGAAAGGTCACTATTCCCAAACATTTGCAGCTCACCCTTAATTTACCATGGTTTGGATAATAATTCTTTCATGTATTCCATTCATATGGGTCGAAGATGAAGTTCAAAATCGAGGAGAATTGGTGGAAAATTCTCGACCTTGATATCCATGTTCAATAGCATTTCATCCATGGATGATTTACCAAGTTTGATTAGTATGATGATGATCATGAGGGCTGAAATAGATGTTGATTGTTAGAAGCAACCAACATCATGTTGTTGGCAAGAAGAAGATCAATTCTGACTCGGAATCTGACAGTCATTCTCTACCAACAATCATGACAGCGATGAGGAAAATGCAGAAGATTTCAAAGGGAAAAATCTTTGCCCTTATGTTTTTTCTTCTTTTCAATTTTGAGAGGAAGTATGTAAGCAAGTTGTCAATAGTAGAAAGGGAGAATGTTCTGATCAACTAGGTGAAGATGATGGTGTTGATGTGGAGGTTGTTCTAAACCAAAAATTGCAGCACTTTACCTACTCCGATTTTCAAATTCCAAATGAAAGCTTAAAGCACGAGACAAATTATGAGTTAATCCAAAATAAATATGTACCATTATGCTTTAATTCATTTCAAAATTTTGAAGGATACTCTTGAACAAGTGTTGAAGGGTAAATACATAAAGTCGAAATTTCATTTGAATCAATACAGCAGTCTTGTGGGTCTTTTGAGGATCCAATAGTTGATCGGTTCTTGGATGACACGATAAAGTCAAAATAGTTCGATATTAAACGATCATCTTGATCAATTACGAGTGTGTTATTGAAGCTTGCATCATTTTCATAACCCATCTGAGAAAAGTTGATTCGTTCCAATGGCTATTTATGAATTGTTCATCACAGAGACACAATGAATTCCCAGTATTTATGTTATATGTTGTGTTTATCAAGCCCCTTGTGATGAAGATCAAGATGAGGAAGCTTTTCATGATGCCTATGCAAGTTCTATTTCGGATATTGATTTTGAAAACATTGAAAGAGAAGAGTTGTTAGTGAATTTGTTTATTTGATTGCATTGGCATTATTGTATCATTTAGAGCGACAAAATTATCAATAGCATAGTGTAAGTAGGAGAATGTGAATAAGCTTCGGCACTCACAGGCATCTCTTCGGCTTGATGTTCATTTTAATTTGGTTTTAGGTTGCAAGATCAAAGCAGTGCGGGTTGTACAATAAGATTTTAGGATCATCCCAATGGATAAAGAACCAGTCTGCATGTTAGGAGGTATGAGATTCTTGACACCTCTTGAAAGTGTTGCCATCCCGAGGTGGAGCCTATGTTAGGTCCCTATAATCATAGGTGACTCAATTCTTCGATTGTTGATTGCTTGGCGTTTCTTGTGATGAAAGTAAACAAGTTGATCCCATTTCTCCCCTCAGATTCATTAGCCCGATCCTCCATCACCTGTTGTATCTTTCATCTGAGTTGCACTCTCTCACTCCCTTGTCCTTTTGTCCCGTTGAGTATGCCTCACTCGCCACCCATACATGCATAAACCAAACTTAGGCTAAAAGAATAATAATAGATTAATAAAGTTAGCAATAAAATTAGTGTAGTTAAACTAAGCTAGACTAGTTAATAATTAATAGTTAAGTTAGTACCTAGGTTAGTTTTTTATTAATATTAAATAAAAAGTTAAAAAAAACATATAAATAATTAAAAAAAACAAGATATAAAACTTTTTTAAAACAAAACAAAGTAAATAAAACAAAAGCTAAATACAAAATTAAAAACAAAGATATAAAAACATAAAATAAAACAAAAGACAAAATAAACATAAAATAAAACCGAACATACCTATCTAGGTTTCTACCCACCCCCAACTTCATACTCACTTGACATAAAACAAAATACAATATTAAAATAAAATAATTTTTTATTTTATTTTCCCAAGTTTATCAAGTTCAGCACCTTACAGCTCTTCCATTGATAAACTTGGGAAAATAAAATAAAAATATAGTGTGCACCTTTTACACATATCCCAAAATAAATAAATCTACATTACATAAAAATTGGTTAGGTGCTTTTGAACCTTAATGGAGGGTCCTAAATATAGTGGTATTGGGAGGGATACTTGTCACCTCATGGAGAACTCGGACCCACCCTTCCAATACCACTTACCACCTCCCGAGTCCCGGAATTACCACTTTTTCCCAAAAACCATTTCCCCAATTTTCAAAGCCGCCCTTTTTTGTCTATTTATTTTCGTCTTGAGAATGGATTATGGGCAAATGAAGATGAAATTTTAAAAGCAAAGGGTTTTTGTTCATCACGGGATACTAGAGAAAAAAAACCTCTCTAATTTTTTTCACGGGTGCCATGGTAGGGATAATCAAAGCCATCTTCAAGGACCATTTTTCAGTTTTTCATTTTCCTATTTGAGTCCTGATTTTGTGCAGGAGGTTTTCCGGTGATCACGAGAGAATGGAGAAACGAGGGTTTTGTCTATAAATTTCCATCTAATAACCTCCTTTAGTTTTTTCCCATGTGTCAAAATTAAAGAGAAAGATGCAATGTGGACCCCTTTTTTGCAAAAATTTGACCCAGTTTTATGGAGGACAGTTCATGATTTTCAACAATTTTACTTCTATTTTTGTAATATTGTCAGAGATGTCAAAGAAAGGAATTCGAAAGTGGTACGATATGGTTTTGGCTCTCCTTAAGATGGGGTCGATCCTATTTTGTGGAAGTGTTTGATCTTGTACTATTTTTTAGTATTTCAGGTTCTCATTTAATAGGATCTCTATTTTTTATGTAAGGGCTATAAAGACTATGCTTTCAAGGTGAATGAGGAGAGACTGGATAGTGAAGGATAGCATGGGAATGTTCCCATCCATTGTAGAAAATGTTTCTAAACACGTAAGCTGACTTTATGAATGAATACAGAGGCATTATATTTCCAGATTCTTGTGTTTTGTTTAAGTGGTGAAGTTTTCCCGGATGTAATTGTCGTTTTCCTATTTCACATGTTTTTTTCTTTCTGTATTGTTTATGAGAAGATAATGTGCAGTATTTGTCCTTAACACCCTATGTTGGCTGGAGACAATATCTATGTTTTCTTCAAAGTTTGAAATCTTAGAATTCAACCGTATTTTGCTCTACATTTGAAATGAATTTCAATCTATCCTTCTTTTCCCATCTTATAAGCTCAAAGGATCCACTGTCATGATTATCCTGCCTGGTCATATTTTTTTCTTAGTTATCCATTCATATGTTGTCTTTTATTTTTGACTCCATTTCCCAATGACCTTGTTGTCTCAAAAAAACTTTAAAACAAATCTTGTTCTACATAGCTAGCCCACAAGATCAAATATCAAACAGATAAATTTGACGAGGAGATATCCCTCTATGAGTCTTAGAGGTCTAGATCCCCGACTCAAAGCGATTTTGATGTTGCCTCTGTGACTTCCTTCACAAACTT
Organism: Picea sitchensis; assembly: GCA_010110895.2. Classification (NCBI taxonomy): domain Eukaryota; kingdom Viridiplantae; phylum Streptophyta; class Pinopsida; order Pinales; family Pinaceae; genus Picea; species Picea sitchensis. The sequence continues at coordinate 33,460 of SNQJ01S0066711.1, read as the reverse complement.
GGGCAAATTACAAAGTGCTACTCTTAACAAATCGGTATGAGGCACTTTACCACTTTTAGCCATAGTAAATAAATGTCAACTGAATTTAATCAGCGGTATCATCATCGATGTATCAATCATCAATATCATCAATGTATCAAGAGAAGATAAACATAAGAAGCATCACACGAATATCACATCAAATACACAACACACAATAATTTATGTAGAAACCCAAATGGGAAAACCATGGAATGTTTTCTTATATATCAAATATTACATTCATTGGAAGAACCAACTTCTGATTCTCCGGTCTGGCTGGAAGGAGCTCTGAACCCCCTGTTTAAAGGCTTCAACCTGAAGGAAACTACAACTCATTGAATTCTTTGGCTCCAACCATGAGGCTACAACCCCTAATTTCTCAGTCTCAACATGAAGGAATATCCAACTCCTTTATTCTCCGGAACCAACCCGAAAGTAGGATACAACCCCCTTTCATTGTTGAATCTATAGATCGACAGTCTATGAGGATTGTGGAGGTTAAACATGCAAGGATGTTATTTTTTTCTCTGATCTTCACAATTTCTCTCCACCATAGATCTTACTTGTGTTGATATGATTAGGGACTTGTCAGTGTTGATTCGGCAATCCTTCTTTGCATTTCAGATTTGACAACTGTTGTAGAATTATTTTGAATTCATCCTTCAATGATCACGATCTATTCTAATTCCTTATCGAAATGGCTCAAATGCGCCATCTCTTATGAGTTTCGATTAATGTTCTTCCTTCTTATTTGTTCATCGTTATTTCTTATGAGATTTTAACATTCTTTTTGCACCATGTTTTCATCAAATTCTCATAAAAAACTCATCCCCATCACATCACAATTTTTCTTGGAGCTTTTAACATCAATGGTAAAACATCAATGACAATATGTCCAACAATCTCCCCCCTTTTCATTGATGGAAACCTTTTTCTTTTGAAATTTCTTCTCTTATCAATTTCCTCCCCTTTGGCTTGACAATGGCCAGGAGGGAATCTTTATATTGATTAAGGTTGGTTGTCATTGATATCAACCTTGAAAAATCTTGGTAACCTGAGGTTTGGGTAATGTACCCAAGTTTGTTTTGATGTAAAGATGACTCGTGTGTCTTGTCATGGTTGATAAGAAGTACAAATGGATGAACTCAAAGTGATCCCTTTATGGTGAAAGCCCCTCATGGGAAGATGCTTTTGTGGATTGAGTTATCCTAGAAGTATGGTTAGAACCCATGCTTAATTATGGAACAATGAGATGAAGGTGGAGTGAATTTGTTAGTCAAACTATCCCTAGATGGATAGTGTTTGTGGGTAATTTCAAGTGCTATGTGGAACATCCACATAACTCTCATGGATTTAGAGTTATAGCCATATGAAATTGAATAACCCTCATGAGTCATATAGAAGCCCCAAAAAGTCAAGTGTTTACCAAAGAAATTATTTAAATAATAAGAGTAATGGAACTCCTAAAATAGGGAAGATTAATGCTACATGAGAGAAATTATAAATAAGAGGCAAAGCTCTCATTTAATCACACTTGAATATCATTGAATATCTATTTTTGTGAGATGCTATTTGGGTAGGTATTATTGAAAGAGATTTACGTGAAGAAAAGTGTGTACCAGTCTTGTGAGAAAAAATAAAATTGTTGTAGAAAAAGTAAAATTGTGGCCGAGGCTTCTATTTGTGAGAAAAGTCACGATAAAATAGCGGTAGAAAAAGTCTTGACAGAGAGAAAAGTCACGTGAGGAAAAAATCATGGCGTGGTTGGGGTCTATTTATGAGACATATGGCACATCTTGTTTGAGAATTTATGTTTTGTGAGCTAGGTTTTATCTATTGAGATGGTGGATGTTCAGTTTTGCTGCATATATCAGATTTGTTGAGGGATATTGTTGTTATTTGGAATATAGGTATTGGTCTTTTTAGTTTGTGATGTGTTGTTGAAGTTGTTGGTTTAGCAGAGGCTACATAGCAGTGAGTTTGTTGCACATGTGGTTTTGATGTAAGGGTTTATGGTATTTGGTTTATGGATAGAGTGATGGGTTTATGGTATTTGGTTTATGGATAGAGTGATGAATTGTTAGATAACTTTTGATGGTTATATTGGTTTATGTCTTTGGCATATGGTTGAGACAAGTAGTTGATGAGTTGGCACATACATGAGGTGTATAGTTGATGAGTTGACACATACATGAGGTGTATAGTTGATGATGTTAGTACATCTTGATGAGTCAAGGTTGATGCATGGTTGATGCATGCTACATGTTGGTTCGGGTTATTAGTACAAGTTGTTTGGTGCAGGTTGATTGGTAAAGTTGTTACAGGTTATTGGTATAGGTTGATAGTGACAAGTTGACAGTGGTAGTGGTTGATTTAGTGACAGTGACAGGTTGTCAATATTTGGCATTTATATTTCAGGACGGTTGGATAGGGCAAGGACAGGTGGTTGTAGCCACCTTTCGGTTGTAGTCGGAGAACTTAGGAGGTTGTATCTTCCTTCTAGTTGTAGCCAAAGAATTGGGGAGTTGGATCTTCCCTTAGGTTGTATCCTGCGAAACTAGGGGGTTGGAGCCTCCTTCCAGTTGTAGCTCAAAAACAAAGGAAGTTGGTGCTTCCAATGAATTTAATTCTTCAAGACATATAAGAAAAAGCATTATGTGGTTTTCTCTCGCTTTGGGTTTCCACATAAAAACACTGGTGTATTGTATATGTATATGATTTCTCATTTGTTCATTTTTTATTTACTCTAAAATTATTGGATGATAATGCTACACTCATATAACACTTGCATTATGTGGTTAAAAAGGATTAAATTGCTCTATTATTGATTCACCCCCCCTCTCAGTAATCCAACAATTGGTATCAGAGCAGGTTCCTTTAGAAATCAGTTTAACCACTGAAAGGAAGATCATGGAGAGCAACAACTTGTATAAAAAGGGAATACCACAGTTTGATGAAAAAAAGTATGCATTTTGTAGCATAAGGATGAAGACATATATACAGGCACAGGGATTCGAAATTTGGCAATCAATTGTAGATGGATACATAGTACCAACAGTTTCGCCAACAAATGACAAAGCAGTGCAACTCAGTCAGAATAATTCCAAAGCCACAAATGCACTTCTGAATTGTCTTAGTGAAACGCTATTCCCCAAAGTTGAACATTGTAAATCCACTAAAGAGATTTGGGACAAACTTCGAAATATTTATGAAGGAGATTCAAAATTCAAAGAAGCAAAGCTTCAAACTTACAGAGGTCAGTTCGAACAACTTAATATGAAGGAAGATGAGAATATTGTAGCTTAATTTTTACGAGTTGATGAAACACTAAATGCAATCATAGGATTGGGAGAAGAAGTCGAAGAATCTTTAATTGTTCAAAAGGTACTAAGATCTCTTCTTATGAGATTTGACCCTAAGATATCAACACTAGAAGAAAGAGAAGATCTGAACTCAATAGGCATGGATGAATTACCTGGAATATTCAAAGCATATGAAATGAGAACTGAATAGGAAAATCCAGATACAAAAGAAGCAGCCTTCAAAGCATCCAAAAAGTCAAAGAAAAAATAAAAAGAACTTAGCAGCAGCAGTGACGTCTCGGAAGATGATGAAGAAGTGGTAAACTTTATCAAAAGATTGAACAAGGGAACCAATGGCGTGTATAGAGGTAAGCTTCCTTTGATTTGTTTTAATTGTGATGGTATTGGTCATTTTTCTAACAAATTTCCTCATAAGAAAAAGAGAAATGATGAAGGTTACTCAAATAGAAAATTAACATATAAAGGAAAAATAACCACAAAGAAAGTTTTCAAGAAAATTTTATCCACCAAAGAAGACATCTCATCATGAGATGAAGATGAAGTCAGTGACAGTGAGACATAAAGAGTTCTATTCATGGCAGTAGAAGACTCTGAAGAAGAATATGAAGAAGCCGAAGAAGAATATGAAGAGGCAGAAGTTGACTACCGATAATAATTGATGTGTGCCATAGAAGTTATCAAAAGAAAAACAAGAAACTACAAGTAGAACTAGACAAGAAAGAAGACACTCAAGAACTAGAAAAAATGACCACAAATTTGAAGGTTCAAATAGAAGAAGATAAAATCATTGAAGAAACACTCAAAGAACAGCTAGAAGAAAAAGACAGGATCATTGGAAATTTGGAAGCACAGATTACCACATTAAGAAAGGATCTTCAAAAGAAAAATATGCAGAACAGCTCAAAATTTTTGGATGACATTATCAGCAGTCAAAAATTTCATCATGACAAGTCTGGACTTGGATAAAATTAGACAGAAAAGGGATCAAGCAACAAAACAACAAAGCAAGAAACATATCCAAAAATCTATGCAGAAACAATCAAAGGGGATAGGAATATCTACAAGGAAGATTACAGGGACACTCCTCCACCGAGAAGATTCAGATTTCAGAATCACCAACCGACAGATAGGCCTCAGGAAGAAGAATAATTCATAAGAGTACCTCCTTTCAGAAGATCTTCAACTCCCAGGTATCAAACTATATTTATTTTTTTTATGTTATGCATGTAATAATTTTGGACATAAAGCTGTGAATTGCAGAGCTAACAACAGGAACATAAGAAACTTTCAAAGTCATACACAAAAGGGTTATCCAATAAGGCCTAGTGAAACATGGAGAAGAAGTTACAATAGGTTTGAATCCTTGAGCACTAAAGTGGAATGTTACAAATGTAACAACTTTGGACACATGGCCAAAGATTGCAGAATGACAGTTCCTCCTAGAACACTGCAACAGAATAACAACAGTCACAGACAGGAACATCAGAAAAGGACATGGATAAGAAAGCAAAATCAGTATAGAAATGAAGAATGCACACTCACTCTACAAGCTAAGCAGAAGAAATGTGGTTGGTATGTTGATAGTGGTTGTTCAAAACACACAACAGGTGATAGAGATAGGTTTCTTACTTTAAGAAAGGAAAGAGATGGATTAGTCTCATTTGGAAATGATGATTCAGCTAAAATCATCGGAAAAGGCACAGTTAGAATTGGGAACAACAATATAAAGGCAGAAAATGTTCTACTAGTAGAAGATATGAAACATAATCTTCTAAGTGTGAGTCAAATGTGTGACCAAGGTCATAAATTTATTTTCAATTCACAAAAGTGTGAGATAAGAAAAGAAGGTTTAGGAAAATTGATTGCTACAGCTACGAGAACTTTAGGCAACATATATGTGTTAAGTGAAATTGGAAATGAAAAGTGTTGTCTAAGAAAGGAAGATGAAAGTTGGCTATGGCACAGAATAATGGGTCACATACATTTTGATAACCTTGTCAAAGTTGGCAAAAGAGAAGAAGTTAGAGAAATGCCCCAGATCACGAAACCAACCAACACTTTATGCAAACATTGTCAACAAGGAAAGGAAACAAAGACCAAATTCAAATCAAAGGAATACTCAACGACAAGACCACTGGAAATTGTGCATACTTATCTAGTTGGACCAACTACAACAAAGGGTTTAAATGGTGAGAAATACTTTATGTTATTAGTTGATGATTATACAAGAATGACTGCAGTTTTCTTTCTCAAGAATAAGTGACAGGTTGACAGTGGCAGTGGTTGATTCAGTGACAGTGACAACTAGTCTACGTTTGGCATTATATCTCAGGGCGGTTGGACGGGGCAAGGACAGGTGGTTGTATCCGGAGAACTTAGGGGGTTGTAGTCTCCTTCTGGTTGTAGCCAGAGAATTGGGGAGTTGGAGATTCCCTCAAGTTGTAGCCTAAGAAGCTAGGGGGTTGGAGCCTCCTTCCAGTTGCAATTGGAAAACAAAGGAAGTTGGTGCTTCCAATGAATGTAATTCTTCAAGACATATAAGAAAAAGCATTATGTGGTTTTATCCCGCTTTGGGTTTCCACGTAAAAACACTGGTGTATTGTGTATGTGTATGATTGCTCATTTGGTCATTGTTTATTTACTCTGCAATTATTGGATGATAATTCTACATTGATATAACACTTGCATTATATGGTTAAAAAGGATTAAATTTCTCTATTACTGATTCACCCCCCCTCTCAGTAATCCAATACTTTCTTCGCTCCCCCTGTGGAAATGATCCCCCTGACCATGTGCCCCTTCTGATACGATTTTATGGTTTTTAATGAGGTTTTTGAATTACTCCTAATTTCTATCGAAGATTTTCAAAAGTACTCCTGGGCAAAGGTTTTGTGAAAATTTCTACAATTTGTTCTTTGGTGTCTACATACATTATTTTAACTATTTTTTGGGTAACCTGATATCTTAGGAAATGGTATTTAATTGTGATGTGTTTGGTTTTATAATGTATTACTGGATTTTTAGATATGATTATGGCACTAGTGCTATCACAGTTAATAGTAATGGGATTATCACATCTTATTTGTAAATCTTATAATGTTTGCTTCATCCAAAGAACTTCTATGTAGCAGGATGGAGCAGCAATGTATTTTTCCTCTGTTGTAGATAGTGATGCAGATCTTTGTTTCTTACTTAGCCATATTGCCAAAAACATTCCTAGAAAAAAAAAATTGGACATATTATCATTGATGTGTTTTAATTGATGTCAACAGTCGAAAATCATCGTGATGTGATGATGAGTTTTTATGATGAATTGTCATTGATGACAAACAGGGTGCAAAAGAATGTTATTAAAATCTCAGAAGAAATAGCAAGGACCATATCAGAAGGAAGAACATTAATCGAATATCAAAAGAGATGACACACAGGAACCGTTCAATAAGGAATCAGACTAGAGCGTGACCATCGAAGGATGAATTTAGAATAATGCTACAACAATTGTCAAATATGGGAACTGCAAAGAAGAATCATTGGATCAACACCTGATTAAGTCCTGACCGTAAGATCAACACAAGTAAGATCTACGGTGGAGATAAATTGTGGAGATCAGAGGCAAAACTAACATATGTGCATGTTTAACCTAATAAATCCTCCTAGACCGTCGATCTATAGATTCGGCAAGATCAACGGTTGGCATTGGTTCCACTACCAATGAGCAGTTTCCATTGCGGAACTCGATGACGGTTTTAAACATCATGCTAGTTGGGACTCTGCAATCATCCATGATCGTTGATCTACTCTAGGATGAATAATGACCCTTAGATCAAGCATAATGGAAGGATAGTGTAACATGTAATAAACAACCGACAGCAATCAGTCATCATAGTATCATGACTTATTCGGTAGGTAACCGCTCCGGAGGGATTGAACTACCTCGAATTTCTATTAACCCGGAGTCCCGAAGAGTCAAAGCTCCAAAGTGAGATTTGACTGTCTATCAAGAAGGAAGATTCATGGTCAAGATCCTGGAAATCACACAATGAGGAGACCGTTAACAAAACGCCTTGTTGAGGTTGTACAGACCGTCCACTCAATTGCGGATCAAAAATCGACCTTTCGATCTACTTTAGCAAAATGCACTCCAGAGGGATTGAACCTCTCAAAGTTCGATTATCCCGTAGCCCCAGAATCACGAATGGTCGAAATGAACCTGTACCATTTATCTAAGAATTGATCATAGTCATTGGATCAAGGATTTAGATGAACCTACAACTGTCAACACATCAGGATATCCACGTCAGCAAGGACATGTGGCACAATCAAACGGTGGCATGTGTCTAGGTCAAGTTAGCACTTTAGGTTACATAAGTCAAGAATCTAGGTGACACGTGGCAGCCACTCGGCCAGTGCCAAGTTAGCAGTGACGTTAGCAAGTTACGTCACTCTAGGAGTTTTTCCTTCGGGGGAAACCAATGTCTACAACCAACAACTACCTGAAGCGTCGACGGCTGAAGTCAATGCTAATAATTGATCTAAGATCCTTTGGATTCTCACATGACCATTGGATCAAAACATAGTGGAAAGATACGTAAGCACTCCCATGTTGACCACTTCGGCCCTGAACAACTCTGAAGGAAATTGAAGCAGCAATTACCTGGACCTCCAAATACCCAGAATCTCGAAGTCTCGAAGTAAATAGTGGTCGTCCATCTCAACCCTTAATTAATTCATAGTCGTTGGATTAAGAAGTAAAAGGATAAGTAAGGATTGTATATAGATCGTAGATTTAGTTATGGGAATCACGCCAACCTTCGGATCAACCCTTATGAGAGGTAACCACTTCGGGAAGTTGAAACTCCTGAAGATTGGATGAGAGAGAAATAGCATGAAGGCTATCGCCAATGCCACTAGACATTTGGAAAGTTTCATGCCAGAAAGTGCCCAGTTTGAATCCCCCTGGTGAGCCACACTAGTATTGTAATGATCCCAAGCCATTATGCAAGGATCATCACTGTTTTGGTGTCTTTTTAAAACTTTTTCTGAGTGAGGTATTTTGTCAAACACTTTGTTGATCTACCTTTT
>SNQJ01S0066711.1:0-25024 GCA_010110895.2 Picea sitchensis | reverse complement strand
AATTAACTTATAGCTCAAAATAGTCAAAATCATGGAAATCGTCGGAATGGAACGAAACCAAAGCCAACCTGTGCGGAATGGCTCATAATGATGGAATATGATGATAAATGCCAACTGGACCCCAAAATGCCTCTCAAATACCCCTGTACTCGCTATAACATCCATCTGGCTACTTTGGTCATCATAAGTCTCTGCCCTGTGATGATGTCCCAAAGTGGGGACATTACAAGTATACATCAACATGTTTACTAGGGATGCCATCCACGAATCTAGGGAAGCATCCCTTGGGTTTTCGTGCAAGGTTTTCCTTGGAAAAAAAAATTATCACGGTATAATATGTAAAAGTGTGTCATGTACATGAAGCTTTCTAAATAGGTATCTCACCAGTTTTAATGTTGAGAAACATATTTTCTAACTTGAATTTAATAAGAGGTCAAAGTTAAAGTTGGTAATGGGATTTTGTGTTTCAAATTAAACATTAGAGAGGGAGGGGTGTTAAAATAGTTCATGTTTAATTTTGTGCAGCCACATGTGACTTACTATTGGATAGGAGTGGTTAAGGTTAGTGTCATTGACAAAACCCATCATAAATTAAGGATAGTGTCAAATAGCACCCTACAAATGCAATGAATGGGTGCAACTCTCATCTCGAACCATACTTCAAGGAAACAAGAAGTGGGCGATGAAACAAAAGGAAAGAAAGAGAACAAAAGAGAGAGAACAAAAAATCCAAAGAAGAAAGAAAAATAGAAAGAGAAAAATGAAAGAACAAAAAGATGTGAAAAGACAAAGAGGAGGGAAGGAGGAAGGAGAGGTTTGTTTCCTTTAGTTTTCAATCCAATTTAAGGGGAATATTGGGAAGCATGCTATGTTGAGTGAAAGCTAAGGTACAATGACCTCAATAACGGTTTTTAGATATCCATTTTAGAACATATTTTATCTTTTTGACCACATCATTTTAAAGGTCCTCTTGGGCAAAGATAATAGTTAGGGCCTCTAGTTGTGTGTTGGGCTTAGGAAAGGCCTTGGTGTTTTAAATATCATGTCATCTAATATATTGTCCAGGATCCGAAAATACACTTATCAATAATATTGGGGAAAATATCAGAAGATATCGAAAAAATTATATAAACACAAATATATATATTTTCCAATTTTTTTATCTAAAGAAATTTTTTTCTAGTTATATATAGAAGATTATTATAGTCATTTTCATAAAAAGATAAATGATAATTTTATATTATTACTTTTTGAGTTTCTTCAAAAATATCTCCTAATGCATAGGAGTTGTGCAAGTCGTCATCATTGTAATTGGGAGTTGTGCTCCCTGTTGATTAATAAAAGAAAAATCATATGATATATTTCTCTGGTTATTTCTGGTGACTTGGACCATAACAAAATGCAATACCAAATGAAATAAAATAATCCTTCTATAATTAAAATTGGGGCAACCAAACGTCATGATGCAATATATTATACATATGTATCACTTGTTTTTTTGTTAAAACACCATGTAACCACTTGAACAACATTTTACAAGTACATTTGAGAATGCAAAGTGGCACTATTATTAAGGAAGTTAATCACATTTCCCTATCAAGGCTAGTAAATATTCAACCACCATCTCAAGTATTGATATTGATCATTGACTACAAAACATCAAGTGATTAGTAGATTCTATGACTTTAAGAATCCATATCAAGAGTCAATCACACTAATGGAAACAACATTTATTATGTTCTATTAGCATGAGAACACGTAAATGACCTACCCACACAAAGATTGAATGGAGAACTACCTTGTCACTATAATGATAACATGAACACATAAAGGAAACTAATATTTCATTAATAATGAGAAAGCGAAGCTTTCTTATACAGGGTTACATGCTAATAGTGTCAATCCATTTTATGGATGTGGGATAAATCGAGAAACACACTAAAGTGAAATAGAGCATAAAATCATAAAATAATCTTAAGTCAAAGTGACTTTATTAAATCCTATGTCTAATATTTAATTGACCATTGTAATATAACATTGACTTTAACACCCTCCCTTAACACTCAGTCTACTAACTACACCAAGATTATCCTAGAATTTTACATGTTTTTTGGGACCCGAACTTGGTGGAGATGTCTAATTTAATCCTCTATGGGACAAAAATGCAACTCAATAGATCCATCCTCTACAAGTTTTCTGACAAAGTGTCATTGTATCTCAACATGCTTGGTATGCTTGTGGAAAACTGGGCTCTTGGCTAGTTTGAGCATCCCTTGATTGTTAGAGAATAGGGGTGTTAGCCCTATCTATTGCATATTCATGTCTAAAAGCATCCTCCTAAGACAAACTACACCCCTTTCATTACTCCTTGATATTTAATTTTTTCAACGAAAGGGCTATTGCACGCCACTTCTTGTTGGTCTATGTGACTACACCTATGCCAAGGTTGAAAACATATCCAAAGTTATATTTTCTATCATCCACACAAACTATGCAATCTGAATCAGTACACCCACACATCTTAGGGTCTTTGCTTCTATTGTACGGAATCCCAAAGTCATGTGTCCCTTTCAGATTTCTCAACACTCTCATTTCTACAGTCCAATGCTTCACCTTCAAAACTTTCATGAATTTGAAAATGAAGCTCATGGCCTAACTCAAATCAGGCCTAGTGATTATAAGATATATCAATCTCCCCACTAGTTGCCTATAGATTGACTCAATAATTTCCTTAGAGTTGGTCATGACTGAAAGTATAAACCCTTTCTCCATAGGTGTAGACGAGATTTTGCAATATGTCATTTTGAACCTATCAAGCAAATTTGGCATATTTTTCTTGTGAGAAAAAAATATTGCTACCCATTTTCCAAACTTCTACACCTACAAAGTAATTTAGGAGGCCTAGATCAGTCATGTCAAAAGCTTTACTCATATTAAATTTGAGATATAAAATAGTGCTTGCCTCTCTACCTATAATAATGATGTCATCTACACAAATGACCAATAAAGTGATATCATTACCATTACTTTTGACATACATATTAAAATATGGAGGACTCCATTGGAGCCCCTATTCATCCAAGTACCTCTCAATATTAATGTACCATGCCCAAGGTGCCTACTCCTAGCCATATAGAGCCTTCTTAAGTCTACAAACAAGATGCTCCTTCCATATATAAGATAAGATAATTAGATTAATGACCAACAAATGACCATAAAGTAGAACCTAAAATCCTTTTGGTTAATACATATAAACCTCTTTCTCCAAATTTCCATTGAGAAAAGCACTCTTCACATCCATTTGATGGATCCACCTTTTAGCCAAATTGTGTTGCTACAGCTAGAACTAATCAAATGGAGCTCATATTTGTTGTAGGAGCAAATGTCTCCACATAGTCAATGCCCACTCTTTGAGACAATCCTTTTGCCTCCTCAAGCACCTATGTGGCTCATATACCTCCTAAACATTGACCATTAGAGAAAATTTAACCATGTTTGGTTTATGTTTTCTTTTACCTATTAATGATCATCCCTCAATCATTTCACGTACCCAAACATCTCCAATGGTGTTGTAGCCCCACTTGGTCTCTTCTTGGGATCTTCCCATCAAACACCTATGGCTCATATACCTCCTAAACATTTTCCATTGGATCAAAGTTAACCATGTTTGGTTTATGTTTTCTTTAACCTCTTGATGATCATCCCTCAATCATTTCACCTACTCGAATATCTCCAATGTTGTTTCGTCTCTTCTTGGGATCTTCCCATAAAAGTTGTCGCCATGATCTAAGTTACCTATACTTGTACAAATACCATTAAAATCAAATCTTGAAAACTCATCATGCTCAAAATGCTCCCCCCTTTCAGATGGAGGTGCTTGAAGCTTGATACCTAAATCCTCAGTCTCGGCAAGTTGGTGTTCTGTGATTTTTGTCAGCTCACTAATTGGTAAAGATCAGAACATTAAATTAACAATCTGGAAGTCCATAAATTTGTGAGACAAAATCATTGTATGTGAGGGAATTAGTCTTAGAATCAACCTAAAATATATCAAAAAGAATTTTTTAAACTAATTTTCAAAAGAAACAATAGCTTCTTCTTCAAATGTTCACAGTCTCAATGGTAGACAATTAGGTCACAAAGGGAATTTGTCTCAAAGTACTAGAAACAATCCTTGTGACAAAACTCGGCTTAACTATGAACTTTTTAAAGGAATCTATGTGCATCTAAGAAATCAAATTTCAAATACTTAAAGAATGTTAAAAGTCCTCAACTTATTATCCATAGTTTCTTTGGTCAAAAATCTAGTTATAGGATGAAGTTTGCTTTTCCCAATAAAGAGTTATGGTAGTCACAATTCATTGGTAAAAAAAATTATTGTAAAGTGAAGTGATCTTTACAATGGTAATCTGAAAATTGTGCAATTTTGAATGACTCAGCAAAGAGAGACTTCCTACAAAAATACCCTGCTAAACTGTGAGAAACTATTATGAAGAGTATGTGAGATAATTCTAATAAAAATCATAAAGAATCTATGATGCAAGAGCATCTCTCCACATCATCCATCCAGACAGCCAGCCACGTCAGCGCGCACGCATTCAAAGGGTGAAGAGAGGCGTAGCCCTCATTTTGAATTTGAAATGAATGTAATTTAATGTGTTTAGGCTGTTGAGCCATAGAGTCATTCCTTTGTGTAGGTTGTAGATAAGATCGGCTTTAATGTTAGATCGGCTGAGATCTAGATCCAGACGTTGGACTAGACAGCCATTTATTGTAATTGAATGGGGTAGATAGACGAAATTTCTAGATTAGACAGTTCTAGAACGCATGAGGGAAAATAGGATATAGACACCCTCATTGTACATTGTAGAGAGAGATGAAGAGCTAGCGTAGAAGCTGAAAAGAGTCAGAGAGAGCTCAGGAACACCTTTGTAAAATACAAGCATTTGTCGTTTTTAATATAATCAGAATCAGTTTTTCCTGCATATATTATGTGTTATATGGATGTCTGTGAGTGTTCCATTATGTTGTGAATGTGTGTTGTTATCATGCATTGCAGGTTGTTTTGATTTTAGTTGAAGGTCTTTGTGGTTTCATGCCAGGAGGGCGTGACAGAGTGTTACAGACTCTGAATACCGGTGCACAGAGGATGCACTTCTGAACACTGTCGGTTCAGACAGAGACGTGTTGCGGCACAAGAACTGGAGTCAACAACTCAAAGGAAGACCTCAAGGTTGTTGAACACCTTAGAGGCAAGGCTGTGTATCTGAGACACAGTTGCAGACAGAATCACTGAGGATTCTGTAGGAGCTCTGCCAAGTGGGCATTGAGCGTATGCACAGTGGTACATTGAGAAGAACTCTGTTGTGAGTTCAAGAAGAACCAGAATCACTGAGGATTCTGAGAGCTCTACCAGGTGGGCATTAAGCGGGTGCAAGGAGTGCACAGAAGAAAGAGGACAGAATTGTTGAACGTTCTGTGGGAGAAGAAACTCTGCTAGGAGGGCATCGAGACAGTGTGCAGATAGGCATAAGAGAAGAGAACTCTTTGAGTTCAGGAGTTGAAGGAAGAGTCCACTGAGGGATCTTCTTAGGGTTGTTGAACACCCTAATAGACTCAGCAAGAGGTTGTTGGAGTGAAAGGATAGCCAAGGGGGCATCCAGATATTCTCCATCTGCAGGGAGAAGGGAGAAAGCCAAAATCCCTCAAGGGGTCTGAGTGTTTGCAGAAGCTCAGAAGAGATAGCACCAGCGTGTGCATGAGAATACTCTGCAGGAGCGCAGACGTCGGAATCCTTTAAGGATTCGAGAAGAACAAGCTCAGGAGGAGTTAGCATTTTAAACGCGTGACGAGGACTCAAGGTCGAAGAGTTCGTTGAAACGAGACAAAGGCTGAGGCCTTAGAGAAATATAAATTCTTCTAAGTGCGGGAAGAAAGCACGCAGGAAGCTCAGGAGGGAGCACAGCAGCCGTTGGATAGGCTGACGAGATCTGGGCCGTTGGATTTCACATCCAGAAAATCATCAGAGGAGGAGCGCACGGGAGAGATGATCTGAGCCGTCAGATCCTGAGTAAAATACCCGCCAGTCGTTAGATTGGTAAGGAGTTGCATGTGGTTTAACCCTTAGCGTAGAGAAGTGGGTGAAAAATCCCTGAAGGGCATTGGGATATCGGCACTCGGGATATCAGAGTTCTCGAGGTCGAGAAGGCGAGCAATTGGTAGCGAAAGTCCCGAAATCGCGAGAAGCGATCAGGACCGTCTGTTTGCAGGGATGCGTGGCAGAGATCCAAGTTATCGGTGAAAACCCCGACAGGAGGTCGGCTAATCGGGAATCGGGATATCAGAGATCCCGGGAGCAAAGGGNGGGGGGGGGAACTGTCGTCACATCGGAGAATCAGGATTCAGAGTTTCACGAGTCCCATGAACATTTGCAATTGGAATCACAATATTGTGAAACGTGATACCCCGACAGGCAGAGAACCGTGTGGGACCACGGGAAGTGACGAGCGGACAAGTGGCAGATTTTCATGACGGGTGAAAGGACCATTGAAAGGTCAACTCACGTGGGTGTCAGGTAAGCCGGCATATCAGGATTCGAAGGATCACGAGTCCAGGGGACATTTGCATATTGACATCGCAAACCCCGAAACCCCGGTAGGAGTAGCCCCGAAAAGGACACAAGGTTGTGGTCTTGTAAGAGCAGGTCATATGGACCATGGCATAGTCAGAAAGGGCTAAAGCCAAAGAAGGAGCATATCGGGATATCGGGAATCCCGTGAGTAAAGTGCTCAATCATTTAAGAAATGCGAAGGCTGAAACCCCGATTGGAGGTTTGACTGCGGTCACGGGGAATTCGGTCATATGAGCCAGGAGGGCTAGCGCGTGAAAGGGGCGCATCGGCGATCGGGAATTGGAGAGGATAGAAACTCTCGAACACGGGGATCACGAAACCCCGAAACCTGAAACTGAACTGGGGAAAGTTCATAGGCGCGTGCAGAGGCCGTGACAGGGAAAAGAGCAGGACCTGTGGATCGGGTTTTTATCAGGGATTCTAGCAGGGGATCTAAGGAGCCTCTTCGGCTCAGCAAAAGGGGATTTTTTTTATCAATCCTGAGAGCAGGAGGTCAGGTGGAGAAGGACCTCGCCTGCGTCAAGTGGTATCAGAGCTAATTTCTTGTTTGTATACTTCAGGCAAGAGGGAGAAAGAGGAAAGGAGCACTCTGATACACGTCAAGTGGTATCAGAGTGGGAATTCATCTGTATATTTCAGGTGAAAGAGGAAAGCAAGAGGAAGACAGAGTTGTTGAGGACTCTGTAAGGACTTGTTTGCAGGTAGGAAGCAGTCCATAGGCAGTCGGCAGAACTGAAGGATGAAGCTGAGCACTCGGGATGCGGAGTGACAGTAGCAGGTTTTCCAGGAGAGTAGACAGGGACAGCAACATGGCTACTGAAGGCCATAGATTTTCTGGAATAAAGGACCTCGAACTGATGAGTGATGCCGAATGGGATGAAGAACTCGCTGAGATGAACGCGAGACTGGATGAAATTGCTATTGAGATGCGGTGGGATAAGAGGTCGAGATGGATGCACGAATGGCCCATGAGGAAGGAAAAAGCAAAATGGCCAGTCAGGGAGTTGATGGTCAGAAGACAGCGAAGGTTGTTGAGAGAGTGGTTGAGGTACGCTGAAAACCTCAAGACCACAAAAGAAGAGATGGTTCAGGTATGCGAACCAAATACTGGGAAAGGTCTCGATGACTTTGAAATTGAAATGGGATCATCTGAAGATCTCAAGAGTTGCCAGGAGGGAAAAGAGGAAATTCCAGATTTCCAGGAGGGCAATGAATTGAGATCATTGTAGGATCTCATGGAATATCATGAGGATAGTCAAGGAATTTCAAATTGCCAGGAGGGAAATGGATCGAGATCGCTGTGAGATCTCATAGACTGCCAGGAGGGCAGCGGAAGGTTTCCAATTTGCCAGGTGGGAAAGGGAACATAGATGGGATCGGTTGATTCCATAGACTGCCAGGAGGGAAGTGGAGAAATCCCATATTGCCAGGAGGGCAGGGATGAGCAAATGAGTTAGAATCAGCCAGAGGAGCTGACAAAGCAGATGAGCTCGGAACTGGATCAGCGGGTGCAGCTGACAGAAGAGGAGGAAGATTTGAGAAGCCATGTAATGATTGGGGGAATTCAGGTATTCCTACCATTTGCCCAGGAGGAGGCAGAAAAATGTGTTGCAGATGATGTGGCAATAGCAGAACAGTTAGCCGTGACTGTCAGGGAGAAATTGGAGCAGACTTTGGAAGCTGGCCAAGGAGGAAAAGAGGATGAGCATTCGAGGGAATGGCTCAACATATTTAGCCATGCAGCTGAAGAGACTGCAACGTGGCAGTTTGCAGCAGGAGAAGAAGAAGAAGACATGGACAGCATTTGCTTTGTTGATCTGTGGGAGCAGATTGAAGCCCTGGAAGAAGGGGTAAAGGTACAGAGCGTGCACATCCAACAGGTGAAGTTGGATACTGAAGAAGAGGGCATGGGAGATCATGGTGATCTACCCATGTGCAGAAAATTTTTGCAGCTGAGGAGACTGCAAGAGAAGAACTAGCCATTGGAGCAGCTGGACGAGGTGATAGAAGACATCAGAAGGCTAATGTTGAGGTCAGTAGAGACTGCCAGCAAGGAGAGGCTGAGCAGAAGGAGAGTAACAGCAGCAACAACAGAATGGAGCAGATGGAAAGCTCTAGAGATTGGTTTGGGATCCAGGAGGATTTCCAACAGCTCATAATTTTGCAGCTGAGGAGTTTGATGCAGGAGCACCTCTCCACATCATCCAGCCAGCCAGCCAGCCACGTCAGTGCGCACGCATTCAAAGGCTGAAGAGAGGCACATCCCTCATTTTGAATTTGAAATGAATGTAATTTAATGTGTTTAGGCTATTAAGCCATAGAGCCGTGCCTTTGTGCAGGATGTAGATAAGATCATCTTTAATGGTAGATCGGCTGAGATCTAGATCCAGACGTTGGACTAGAAAGCCATTTATTGTAATTGAATGGGGTAGATAGACAAAATTTCTAGATTAGACAGTTCTAGAACGCAGGAGGAAAAACAGGATATAGACACCCTCATTGTACATTGTAGAGAGATATGAAGAGCTAGTGTAGAAGCTGAGAAGAGCCAGAGAGAGCTCAGGAACACCTTTGTAAAATATAGGCATTTGCCATTTTTAATATAATCAGAAGCAGTTTTTCCTGCATATATTTTGTGTTATATGGATGTCTGTGAGTTTTCCATTATGTTGTGAATGTGTGTTGTTATCATGCATTGCAAGTTGTTTTGATTTTAGTTGAAGGTATTTTTGGTTTCATGCCAGGAGGGTGTGACAGAGTGTTGCGGACTCTGAATACTGATGCACAGAGGATGCACTTCTGAACACTGCGGGTTCAGACAGAGACGTGTTGTGGCACAAGAACTGGAGTCAACAACTCAGAGGAAGACCTCAAGGTTGTTGAACACCTTAGAGGCAAGGCTATGTAGCTGAGACACAGTTGCAGATAGAATCACTGAGGATTATGTAGGAGCCAAGTGGGCATTGAGCATATGCACAGTGGTGCATTGAGAAGAACTCTGCTGTGAGTTCAAGAAGAACCAGAATCACTGAGGATTCTGAGAGCTCTACTAGGTGGGCATTGAGCGGGTGCAAGGAGTGCACAGAAGAAAGAGGACAGAACTGTTGAACGTTCTGTGGGAGAAGAAACTCTGTCGGGAGGGCATCGAGACAGTGTGCAGATAGGCATAAGAGAAGAGAACTCTTTGAGTTCAGGAGTTGAAGGAAGAGTCCATTGAGGGATCTTCTCAGGGTTGTTGAACACCCTGATAGACTCAGCAAGAGGTTGTTGGAGTGAAAGGATAGCCAGGAAGGCATCTAGATATTCTCCATCTGCAGGGAGAAGGGAGAAATCCAAAATCCCTCAAGGGGTCTGAGTGTTTGCAGAAGCTCAGAAGAGATAGCACCAACGTGTGCATGAGAAGACTCTGCAGGAGCGCAGACGTCGAAATCCTTTAAGGATTCGAGAAGAACAAGCTCAGGAGGAGTTAGAGTTTTATACGCGCGGCGAGGACTCAAGGTCGAAGAGTTCACTGAAACGAGACAAAGGCTGAGGCCTTAGAGAAATATGAATTATTCTAAGTGCGGGAAGAAAGCGCACAGAAAGCTCAGGAGGGAGCACAGCAGCCGTTGGATAGGCCGACGAGATCTGGGCTGTTGGATTTTGCATACAGAAAATCATCAGAGGAGGAGCGCACGGGAGATATGATCTGATCTGTCAGATCCTGAGTAAAATACCCATCAGTCGTTGGATCAGTAAGGAGTTACATGTGGTTTAACCCTTAGCGCAGAGAAGTGGGTGAAAAAGTCCCGAAGGGCATCGGGATATTGGCACTCGGGATATCGGAGTTCTCGAGGTCGAGAAGGCGGGCAATTGGCAGCGAAAGTCCCGAAATCGCGAGAAGCGATCAGGACCGTCCATTTGCAGGGATGCGTGGCAAAGATCCAGGTTATCGGTGAAAACCCTGATAAGAGGTCGGCTAATCGGGAATCGGGATATCGGAGATCCCGGGAGCAAAGGGTTTGTGCATTTCAAAATTGTGAAACGCAATACCCCGATAAAGGGTGAAGCTCCATTGTGGGGGGGGGGAAGCTGTCGTCACGTCAAAGAATCGGGATTCAGAGTTTCATGAGTCCCGTGAACATTTGCAATTGGAATTGTGATATTGCGAAACGCGATACCCCGACAGGCAGAGAACCGTGCGGGACCACGGGAAGTGACGAACGGACAAGTGGCAGATTTTCACAATGGGTGAAAGGACCGTTGAAAGGTCAACTCACGTGGGTGCCAAGTAAGCTGGCATATCGGGATTCGGAGGATCGTGAGTCCAGGGGACATTTTCATATTGACATCGCAAACACCGAAACCCCGGTAAGAGTAGCCCCAAAAAGGACACAAGGTTGTGGTCTTGTAAGAGTAGGTCATATGGGCCATGGCATAGTCAGAAAGGGCTAAAGCCAAAGAAGGAGCATATCGGGATATCAGGAATCACATGAGTAAAGTCCTCAAGCGTTTCAGAAATGCGAAGGCTAAAACCCCAATTGGAGGTTTGACTGCGGTCACGGGGAATTCGGTCATATGAGCCAGGAGCTGAGCCAGGAGGGATAGCACGTGAAAGGGGCACATCAGTGATCGGGAATTGGAGAGGATAGAAACTCTCGAACACGGGGATCACAAAACCCCGAAACCCGAAACTGAACCGGGGAAAGGTCACAGGCGCATGCAGAGGCCGTGACAGGGAAAAGAGAAGGACCTGTGGATCGAGTTTTTATCAGGGATTCCAGTAGGGGATCTAAGGAGCCACTTCGGCTCAGTGAAAGGGGATTTTTTTTATCGATCCTGAGAGCAGGAGGTCAGGTGGAGAAGGACTCTGCCTGCGTCAATCTAACTTCAATGCAAATCAATTCTAATCTCTTTAACCCACATTTTCCATAGTCTTCAATGGTTGAAAAACATGTTGTAGAAGGAATGTGTCATAACAGTTTATGAATTCACAGAAATACTCCCTTTTAACTTGTGCAATTTATGGATTCAAGAGAATGTTTCACAATTCATTCTAATGCTATTTTAGACAGGAAACTTTCTTCAATTAAAAATAAAAATAAAAGAATTATTTAAAATAAATAGAGACAAAGAAATATTTACCACTACACACTAATTAAAGAGGAAGCAAACATAAACTCTGTATAGAAATGTACATTGTTGCATATACCATTGCAAGGGGGGCCTTCCAAGCTTTGGTGTATGCACAAAACAACAAATTAGATGTAGGAAACCAGAGTCTTTGTATTAATCATAAAATTTCAGCTACAATGTGTTTAGAAACTTCTCAAATTCGAATTTCCCTTTGCCTTGAAGTCTTGGAACATTTATACATAAGAAAATGTAACTATTTTATCCTAAAATCTCTCTTGGATGGATACCATATCTGAACAACCTCCTAAAATTGCTAAATCGAACCCCAGATGAGAGATTTGATCCGGAAATCGTGAGGAAATCCAATTATGTTCTTGTTGCTGATTTTTTTTCTTGTGACAGCCACATGTTTGACCAGTGTTGACCAGTGACCTTCGAGTAGTTTCCCATACTCCAAAAGCTCATGAACCATGGTGTAAATGCTAGGAACAAAACCCATATTTTCATTTTCCCAAATTCGCCCTGCAAATATGCAAAGCTCGGAGCAATTATAGGAAAAAATCAATTCTTGTAATAATACTGATAAAAATTCAAGATTTCAACAATTTTACTTATTCAATAGAAAATAGAGACAAAACTAAAAATTTACCTTTTACATCCTTTATTGATCCCAAGTTTAGAGAAAATATGTACGAAATGCCAAAAAGGTTAAAAGGAGTGGTGAAAATAGGGTATAAATGATTATTTTTATGACAAAAAGGTGAACCCAACAATTTCCATCTTCGAAGAACTGTGGGAAGGTCTAATCTCCTCATCAACTATGACATCTTTGTCGCAGCTCAACTAATTGGTGTCAACATCAACCAATCTGTAGGATTTATGCTTGTTGTTGTACCCTATGATCATTAGTTTCTTACTCTTGGAATTTAACTTGGTTCTTTTCTCATATGGAATCTAAGCATAAGGTGTAGAACCAAAGACCTTAAGATAATTGACTCTAATATTCCTCCCAAACCACACTTCCTCTAGGGTTTTCTATTTCACCGCCATCATGGGATATCTATTCAACAAACACATTGTTGTGAACACTACTTGTTACCACACAAACTAGCACCTTTAGATTAAAGTCCCAAACATAGGGCGCTAGCCTTGTGGAACTAGGAGGTTGGCCATTGTCACCTCACCAACTCTCCTTTTCACTTTAAGCTAGGGAAAATGGAATCCTAACCAATGGGGTCTTCCCTATAGATTAACTAGGCTCACATCATGTAGTAGGAGTGGAAGTAAACATAACCTAGCCACAATTGTGATGGAAAAATAAAAATGTAAAAGATGGGCTTGGGGTGATGATTGAATAGGAGACCAGTGCCTATATTGATTGGGCTATGGGTTCTAAGCCAGTCTTGAGTATTTTTCCTCTTGTCTTGGTTTTTGAAGTCCCAAACATCATAAAGATTGCTTGGATGAGAATCACACTAAGAAATATGAAACCTTGCAAGGATTATACAGAGGCTAATTCTAAAGAAATTAACCTGAGTATTACAAAGTAAATCATATACTAAACCTAAGGTAAGGAAATGAAACCCTAAGATATTCACTCCCAATATAATAGATCTAACCTAGAATTTGACAAAGAAATGAAATAGAAAAATACTTTATACCTCACTTGCAATGTTTGCCTTGAAAAAAATACTTCCTCAATGAAAACTCAACTCAAATCCTTCTATGATTACCCTATAACAAATACTAAAGAATAGAAAATGTTACACAATAGCTTTGCAAAGGTGAGACAAGCTTCTTCCCATTATTCTACACTAATCCAATCTGTGTTGCAAATGGAGTGAGCAAATCGTTATATAGATTTTAGCTCAACTCCTCCACAATATAATATGGCTTTCCTCTTGAGACTCTCCAAGGAAAATATTAAAAATATTTATAACTACCTAAGTGGACGAATTAGTTCAAAAACCCATGGAAAACACTAAATAAAATCATCTACATGAATGTGATTCCATGTGTCATCCTCCTCCTTCTATTTCATGAAAAGGCATCTTTTGAGTGTCATGTGCACTACTCATTATATAAAATAATAATAATAAGGCTTAGTCAAATAGGTAGAGTGAATTTCCAATGGTGTGCATGAATGGCAAGTGTAAAACTCCATGATGAGGGTACTTTTCTAGAAATAACCACCTCCAAATAATAATAATAATACTCCTTGGGCGAATTTCCAAATAGATGAACAATTTACTAAGTGTATAACTTCATTTATGGGGTATCTTTTCTATAAATACATGACAATGCCAAGTGTAATGCTTGAGTGCATCTTCTAGAAGTCCTTTGACCAAGAAATAATAAAATATGCCTTCATGAAGTAGTGTGGTCTTGAAAATTGTGCATTCGTATCCACTTTGACCAAGTCATCCTTAAAGTTGTCACCCTAGAATGAGCGCCCTTGACACTTGTAAGATGGATCTTCATCAATTTCATCTTATCTCCTTGAAAATTATGCAAATGGGCATCCTTTGACCAATTCAAACCATCACTAGTCACTTCACATGTATGCAAGGTATGAATAAGGTTATGCAAGAAGTGGACAAGTCTTCATAGTGGAGCACACCACCTAGAGATGTGTGCATGAGTGGATAATGTAGATGAGTTGGATGGATGAGGTGGAAGACTAAAACCCTAGGGTGCATGGATAAGAAGCTTCTAGTCAAACATATGATGACCAAATAAATCCTCAAAACTTTGGTCAAAAGGATAAAGATGTATCATGAAAAGGATATCACGTGTGAACTAGGATATTATTGTTGGAAAAACCTACCACACTTGGGGTGAATGAGTGTAGGGCTCTTTTTCCCAAAACTTCCTTCTTACACAAAACTCATTGGATTAGCATTCAACATTTTACTCAGTACTCATTGCTGTCATTTTATAGCAGACATATGTGAACATATATCGACAATATATCATCAATGATCATCACTGCAAAGGAACACAAAGAACACAGATGTATATACAATTTTCTTTTATTACGGACCACAATCCTTGGGTTTTTCAGCAACAAGCCCGAGCAATTACAACTCTACAAGAGAACTGACTCTATAATGCAAGACTCATGCCCATCCCTCGGCCATCAAGCAGAGTTGGGCAACAATCCTCAAGGATATCAATCTATACCATAAACAGAGCATCAACCATGCATAACTTTGTATAAATCAACCTATTATCAACCTTTACCATAAAACAAGTGCATCAACCACATGTATCAAGTATATACCACCAATCATGTGTCAACTAATAATCAACAATGACTCATCAATATGTTAACAACATCATCAACTATACAGCGTAATACGTGCTAACTCATCAAGCATTGCTTGTCTCAACCATGACTAGTTTTGGATTAGTCAACCCTAAAGTGTGAAATAATCATAACTTTGGCCCTTGTAATGAATAAAGATCTGAAACTGATATACAGTGTTTTCGATTATTGTTTTATGCAATTCCTCCAAAACTAGGCATGTGAGAAAAAAAAAAAAAAAAAAATGGCATACCTTATTGTTGAATTTGGCAACTGAAGCGACCTTAGAGTGTACCCCACGGAATATAATGTTGAATCAGTTGAGAATTGAACTACACATAATACTAAAGATGTAAAATCTAATAACATAAATTGGTCTCCTTTGAATTGGATCTGTTATGAATAATTTATTCGTTTTACACAGGAAACACCTGTTTTTTACTAGTTCGGGACTAGCCACAAACCCTATTTTCCGCGGTGTGTATCTCCTAACATACAACAACCCACAAGAAGCAATTGTTTACCACATATACTTGGATATGTTTCTTCAATGGAATATCAATCTGTAGTGCAGATCATTATAGAAAAAAGTTATTACGAAAATGGTGAGATGACGTAAAAAAAACATACCTTAGAAAGCTTCGTGAAAAGAATTTATCCTTCCTCAATTCCGACCCTCTTTTCTTCACCTTCCCTCTGAAATTGAAACATATATCCTTTGGTTACCTCGGTTGCTGCCTATATATCTTCTAATATTCTCAAGTGTTCCACACAAAATGCTCTCAAGAAGCTCTCCACCAATGCTCAAAGATATTCTCACAAGAGCTCTCCATTGAGTCCACAAAAGGATGATCTACAAGAGACCATTGCTATCTTATTTATACTTTTCATCCTCTAGGTCACTAACCATTTTTAGTATTTTAGGGTTAACCACTTTCCATAAATAGAAAATTCTCCAATACTTTATCATTTAAATAGTCTTTCTTGATTTTATCCACCTTACTTTATCATTTTGCCAGTTTTGTCCCTTTTCTTTATTATTTAAATAATCCACCTTGGCTTTGTCACTTTACTTTATCATTTAACTAATGATTCCATTTCTAGGTCTTAACCTATTTTCCTTATTTAGGGTTAACCACTTTTGTCATTTTAAATATTCCTTCTTGATTTGTCACCTTGCTTTATCATTTCATGATTTGCCAACTTCTATTTTTTTTAATAATCCACCTTGACTTTGTGGCTTTACTTTATCATTTAAATAATGATTCCTTCTTTTAGGTCACTTTGGCTACTTTGACCCGTGAAGAGCCTTCATGTGGGAGATTATTCATCTTAAGTAAAGCCATAACTCTCAAACCATGAGGAGTTATGTGACATTCCACATACCACGGAATGGCATGACAAGCACTATCCATCTAGGATAGTTTCACCAACAATTTCCTTGATCTTCATCTCATTATTTCCATACAAATGGGTCCTCCAACCATTCTTCTAGGATAACTCAATCCATAAGCGTCTTCCCATGAGGGATTTCACCATAAGAGGATCACTTTGGAGTTCATCCATTTTGTGCACCTTATAATCCTTGATAAGACAATAATAGAGAGCATGGGTCCTCAACCATTCTTCTAGGATAACTCAATCCATAAGCGTCTTCCCATGAGGATTTCACCATAGGGGACACTTTGGAGTTCATCATTTGTGCACCTTATCAATCATGATAAGACAATAATGGAGTCATCTATACATTTTTTCCAACAATGAATCTTATACTAATGAAATGCGTGATCCATCTTCATCATGTATCATGTATCAATGACAACTAATTGATCCATCTTTATCATATCAATGAAAACTCATTGATCCATCTTCATCTATGCATTCTCATCATGGACAATGCATATTACATTAGTATGCTAAGACATTTTTACTTTGACAACAATCAATCAATCTTTGGCATAAACCAATCATGACGTAATCAATGACGTAACCAAGTCAGGCAAGGCAATAATGACGGCAGCGAT
Organism: Picea sitchensis; assembly: GCA_010110895.2. NCBI lineage: Eukaryota > Viridiplantae > Streptophyta > Pinopsida > Pinales > Pinaceae > Picea > Picea sitchensis. The sequence continues at coordinate 7,947 of SNQJ01S0066711.1, read as the reverse complement.
CCAACAATTATGAGGCTATGGGAGAATTGGATTTTTGTAACATGTTTTTGCCTCAACATATGTGCCAAAGGGAGAAGTATTAACTTAAGTTGTGTACCCCATGGTCATAAGGTTATGTTCCCTCGAGAATTTAGGATTAAAATTTAGGGAATTAGACCTCAATGGAGAATTATAATATTTAAGTATTAATAGGATAGTATTTCACTTCAATACATATCAAAAGGAGTGCCTAGCCCCATGTGTACCACATGGAATTTAGGTTACAACTCCTAGTGACCAATTAGAAAGAGAAACTTAGGGAAAAGGTATAAATGAATAATTAGAACAATAAAGTGTTAATAGACCAATACTTGGGCACTCAACCTAAGGTTTAGGGTTTTAAAATTTTAATTAAAATATCACAAACCAATGGGGTGTGTTCAATATTGGAAAAAGTTAAAATATGAGAATTGAGTTATTATAGGGGTGTGGCTTTTGGAATTTTAAGCTAATTATGCCATGCATATCCTAAAATATGGAATGAAGTGGAATGTAAGTGTAATTTTATGGGTTTTACCTAGGGAAATGGTAGAGATGTGATGTGATACAAAAATCTCCTAGGTAAAATGGTGAGAAGTTGTGAAAATGTATGTAGGAAGTGGATTTTACCAAGGAAAAATTTATAATGTTCTTGCAATAAATAATGTGCCTAAGTAAAACTATGGAAATTACATGAATAAGAATGGAACTAGGTAAATGCATCGCCATGTTAGAGGACAACAATGCAACACTAATCGAAAGTGACTAGGAAGTGACTAGGCAAACACCATGATGAAGATCATAGAGGTGATGTTCAAGGTCTCAATAAAGTTCTCATAAGCACATGGTAAGATTTTCAAGCGTGGATTACCACCTTGTCCTCCCTCTTACATTAGTAGCCTCTATTATCAGTCTTGATAAAGTGCTCTTCTAATAATTACACTCTCATCCATTGTGATTGAAAATAGCATATTCTTTAGGAAAAAGGCTATACCCTTGTCTGAAGCCTCATGCAAATATTTCAAACGTTTCCAAATCCCTAGTGAAGTCTTCCTTTCCTAGACCTCAAGAAGCATCTCAAATGTCACGAACAACTTAAGAAACATTACTACTTCTATGTCTCACAAGTCAAACTTGTCCTAGTCTCGACCCGCAAATGTTGGTTGGGTATATTTACCGAAAATGACAGCTTCCAAGCACCTATACTTAAAATGACCAACATATGTTTCTTCCACATATTGTAGTTCTTGCCAAGGAAAATCTAGTTGCCTTCCAACATCTTGTTGGATAAAGAGGACATGAATATGAAGTCAAAATGATGAAAATAAAATTGAAATAGAGTAAAATCTTGAAATACCTATTCTTCCCTCACTTGTCCATAATGTATTGGAATTAAGAGCAGCACAGATACTAGCTCTAAACTGTTGTAGCATCCACATATCACTTAAAAAACACGCGGATTTCTAATAAATCTGACCAAAAATAACGTGCAAATTTTGCCAAATGTTCTAAAAAACAACCCTATAAACCCTAGATATGCTCACAAATATCATAAAAGCGCGCATATATTGACAAATATGCTCTCAAATAGCTCCAAACCAATCAAGTTGCTAACAATAGCACTTAAAAACCATCAGTTTCTCCTTGGATCTGGCTTGAGACCAATAAAATCCAACAGCGAGAACTTCAGGATCCAAAGTCTAACAGACAACGTCTGGGGTAAAGGAGCAATCCTGGGCCTACTCAGTGTCCAGATTGTTAAAAATCAGGAGAATTTTGCTTAAAAGTCTATGCATGTCAAATTACGATGGCTAACTTCCACACAACGTTGTATGACCATGATTTTTGTTGGCAGCTCAAATTTGTAAATTTGTACAATTCATACAATGATTTTCTCCCCATGTGGTTGATTTGTACAATTATATAGCCCAATTTCATGCTCATACAATCAATTGCTAGATGAAAAATTGATTCCATACAACGACGAATAAATTGCAGTTATTTTTATGACTAATGGTTGTGTACATGGTGTACAATTGAATCGCCCTGGTCACGCAGCCCTATTTTTTCTTTTTTGAATCTTGCTTCAAAACCCGAGACTTTTCAAACCCTAGCTTTTAAAACTAAAATCCAATCAATCCAGGTTCAAATGATTTGAAACCATTTGTCAATTTGATGTGTCACGGTGATGATCCCTCAACCCATCTTGCCGACAATGGTCCCTAGGCCTTCCACACTCCTGAGACTCTGGGCATCCCAGTTATTTTACGTTGCAAAGTGACAACTTGTCATTTCAAATGTTGGAGACTCTTGATAAGGCTTCAAGAATGTTGAGCTTTGATACCATATAAAGATAACACAAACACAAAGGAATCCAATATTGCATTAATAGTGAGATAGTGATAGTTGTCTTATAAAGAGTCGCGAGGTATTTGAGTCAATTCACTTTATGAACGTGGGATAGAATAAAAAGCACACTAAAGTGAAATAAAATAACTTTGAATTTCTTAGAGTGACTTATTAATGCCTATGTCTAGTATCTAATTGACCATTATAATATGATATTTATTTTAACAGTCACTAGAACTTTATCTTCAAAACTGCCACAATGGATCCAACTCATGTACTATTTAGCATGGAAAGCCCGAGGGGTAGACATGTTCAAAAACAATTAGTAAAAGAGGAAAGGGGATGCCAAAAAATGAGACAATGTTGAGAAATGGTTTTCCAAAAAACATGAAGGCAATCTCCATCAAAAAATAAGATTCGTCATCTTTCACATAAAAATACAAAATTTTCAAAGTTACCCACATAAAACAATAGACAATTTATAACCTGAATATTGTTTATGCGTTAAATATTTTTGGAATCTAGGTAAATTCAGAGGGCTTTATTTTCAAATGATAACAATTAAAAAAAGCGGAAAAATTAATTAAAACAAAGACAATTCTCACACATTTTAGGAAGCTACCAAAAATGGTAAATGCATCCCAAAAACACTATACGAACAATTTTAGACGTCCCAAATCTTACCTAAGCTCAAGTAAGAACATCAAATAGTCTTTGGAATCAAAAGCACGTATGTCTCCACCTCATAGGGTATTATAAGGTTAACAATGCACAACAAATCCTTTACTAAAACTAGTAGATAAAGTTTTATTAGAAGTATTAATATAATGAAATCCTACTTGTGATATATGGTGAAAACATTGTAATATGTTAATGAGGAAGCCTATGCATAAAAATATATGTATGAATCAAAGACAAGGATAAGGACACAACTTAGAGATGAAGATCTCATAGAATCAGTTGAGAGAATTATGGATATAGTTATGGAGAAGATTGAACTAAATATCTTAAATATGGCATATTTGTTATGATCAATTAAAGCTATATAATGGGACCAATTGTAGAATAGAAGCACACGAGAATGGATTAATTGAATGGAATTTCCTCTTCAAGGGTTTCTTTAGTGTAAATTCTCGTGTCCCTTGTATGTGTTTGATTTGATTCTTGAATCAAAAACACAACATTTGGTATTAGAGCTTCGATAGAGAGATGTTGGTGCTAATATATTTAACGAGCTTGAAAGATAGATGGATCTGCAAAGAATTAAAATATGTTGGTGTGGTGAGTGTGAAAATGAGCCACCTTGACTCATTGATCATTTGTTCACTAAAATCTATTAATTCAATAGCAAGTGCAGACCAATGGCAATGAATAAAATAGTCAAGAAGATATGTTGCTTGTGGCAAACCTAGATCTATTACAATTGTTCAAAGTTAAGGTGTTGCTATAGAAGGCATGGAAAACAACCTCGAAAGAGGCCAAATTGTAAAGTAAGTATGTGTATGAAGAGTGTTGTTTGTACACAACATCTACTCCTTGTGAGCTATTGTGTGCAAGAATTTATTTTCAATGTTTGTTTTGTAAGAAAAATGTTCGCATCAAAAGCTACTAAAGAGATGATTTGATTGAAAGAAAATTGGTGTGAGTAAAGTCAAACACCAAAATATTCAAGTTTCAAACCGATTAAGAAAATTAGATTGATCTTTGGTCTAATTGTTGGATTACTAAGGGGGGGGTGGGTGAATCAGTGATAGCTTAATTATAATCATTTTCTTCAAATGTTATATCAATGTAGAATTATTATCAATAATGACCAGTAAGAAATAAAAATCCACACACATAAACAGTACACCGGTGTTTTAAGTGAAACCCAAATGGAGAAAACCAGGAAATGTTTTTCTTATATGTCTTGAAGAATTACATTCATTGGAAGCACCAACTTCCTTTGTTTTCAGTACACCAAACTGGAGGAGACTCCAACCCCTAGTTTCTGGAGGGCTGCAATCGAGGGCTCCAACTCCCAATTCTTTGCTTGTGGCTACAATGGAAGGAGGCTACAGCCCCTATGTTCTCCAGAGGCTACATTAGGAGGTGGCTACAACCACTGTCCTTGCCCGTCCTCCCACCGAGAGTAGAAGTAGAATGAGTGGAACCACTTCCACGCACACTATTACCATGAGATATACTATTGTAAACACGTACCAATAAAACTAAACCATCAACACAGTACCTCAACAACATTAATCAACATGTACCATAAACAAATTACTAACCATTGCATAACTACAGCTAAAACAACCTATAATCAAATTTACCATAAACAAGTGCATCCAACCATGTACCAATCATGTGTCAACTACTCATCAGCTACTGACTCTCAGTAATGGCCTCCAACATCATCAACTATACACCTGCCTCATGTGTGTGCCTGTCATCAACTACTGCGTCTCAACTATGTACTCAGCATATACCTCAGCCAAAATCCCTCATCAATTTCATCATCCAAAATGTAGTTTTGTACCTCTACAATATACCTGGTTTATATGATGACATTCTTGCAAAATCTTCCTTAACTTTAACAATGACAAGAGACTAGCATTTTCTCAAACTTTTCTTTTAGTCTCACATGCCTAGTTTTAGATTAGTCAACAACCCTAATTTAGGTAATCATAGCTTTGGACACATGTATATAAATATCTGGCCCGGTTAAAAAAATATTGATTAATGTTTATGCAATTCCTCCATGTCATCACTACTTGGAACATCTCGAGGAAAAGGAGATATAGCAAAAGTAAGCACTTTTAAATTTTGTATATTCTGGAGATTGACCTTGTAGAGCGTGGCCCACGCAAAATGTTCATTGAATTGATCTAAAATTGTTACACAACATTCTAAAGACTTTAACCTAACAAACACATTTGGTATCAATGAATTTAGATCTGTTATGAATAGGTTATGGTTTTACTCGAAACACTTGTTTTGACTAGTTTAAGGACAGCCTGAAACCCTATTTTCCACGGTGTAACTCCCAAAATCTGACGACCACAAGCTGAATTTTTACCACAGATGCTTGGGTATGTTTTCGATGGAATTGATATTCCACGGTCTGAATCATTATAGAAAAAAAAATTATATACCATGAAAATGAATTTGAGATGACCTATAAATAACATATACCTTAGAAGCACATCAAAGAGATTTATCTTCCTTGCATTTTATTTGTCTTTTCTTCACCTTCCCTCATAAATTAGGATTAGATATCCTTGGTTACCCTCAGGACACACATATATATTCAATATTCTCAAGTGTGATTAAAATGGGAGAGCCTTACCTCTAATTTATACTCTCAGTAGCTTCCTTAAAAAACATACTCTAGGTCACGACCCTTCTTATTTTAGGAATTTCTCCATTAAATTTATTATTGAAGAAGAATTTGTTTTGTACTCTCACTTTGAATTATAATACATACGTCCTTCCTTTATTATTTACCTTTTAAATCCTCTTAAACCACTTTGACTACTTTTGACCTTTTTGGAGATTCTACATGACATATGAGGGTCATCCAACCCGTGAACCATAGCACTCTCAAATTGATGAGGGGTTTTGTGACGTTCCACATAACACCAGGAATGGAATGACATGTACTATCCATCCTATAGATAGTATTACCTTCAAATGTATAAAAAATCATGCCATTATCCATCAAAACAAACTTGGGTCCATTACCCAAACACAGGTTCCTCCAACTTCACATGGTCATAACTCTCTGGCCATTGAGGGAGTTATGTGGCCGTTCTAAAAAAATCATACCATTATCCATCAAACAAACTTGGGTCCATTACCCAAACCTGGGTTCTCCAACTTCACATGGTCATAACTCTCTAACCGTGAGGAGTTATGTGACGTTCTACATACCACCGGAAATGGAATGAAAAGAACTACCCATATAGGATAGTTTCCCTGAAAAATTCAATATCCTTCATCTCATTATTCCATAATTAAGCATGGTTTCTCTTACTCCGCAAAACGTCTTCCCGTGAGGGCTTTCACCATAAGGGGACCACTTTGGAGTTCATCCATATTTACTTCTTATCAACCATGACAAACAATAATGAGTCATATTTACATCAAACAATCTTAGTTCCATTACCCAAACCTTTGTGCTACAGGGATTTCTTCAAGGGTTGACATCAATGACAACCAACCTTAATCAACAATCTCCCCCTTTGGCATTGATGGAAACACTCTGATGAAATACTAAAATCATATCACTCATGCTCCCCCTAGAACCATGGCTTTGTCCTCTGCATCTGATAAATTTGTCTCTATCCTTTGCATATGAAAATTTTGCTCCTATTAGAACCATGCATTTTTCCTCTGCATCTGATAAATCTCTTCCCCTTTGTCATCAATGGCAAAGGTATATTTCCATCTAGGGTTTCTCCCCCTGACTAAATTGTTCTCTTATGGTGCTTCCTCGTGTACATCTAAGACATATAAGATAAGCATTCAAAAAGCATTCATTTTGGAGTAGAAATAACTCCAAGTCTTTGGCGAAGATATTCAAAGGATTCATGTGGATGTGGTTTTGTAAAGATGTATGCCACTTGTTCTTTTGTTCCCACATACTCAACTTCGATGTTCTTTTCTGCAACCTGTTCCCGTAGAAAGTGATACTTGATTGGAATGTGCTTCATCTTGGAGTGCATCACCGGGTTTTTTGAGATACTGATGGTACTTGTATTATCACAATATATTGGCATGGGCTCATCATACTCAACCTGTATATCTATCAAAGTTTGTTTCATCCAAAGATCCTGTGTACAACATGTTGTTGTTGCAATATACTCTGCCTCGGCTATAGATAAAGATATTGATGATTGTTTCTTACTTATCCATGATACCAAACACTCACCTAAGTAGAACGTTGCTCCACTGGTGCTTTGTCGGTCATCAATACAACCTACCCAATCTGCATCTGTGTAGGAAATAAGTGATAGATATTTTCCTTTTGGATGCCATAATCCAAACTCTTATTTTCCTTTGAGATATATGAAGATCCTCTTTACTGCTAATACATGTGATTCATTTGGTGTTGCTTGAAATCGTGCCACCTGTCCAACTGCCTACATTACATCTGGTCTAGATGTTGTCACATATAGTAGGTTTCCAATCATTGACCTGTATTGCCTTTGATCTGTAGACTTTGAATCATCATATTTGCTCATCTCACAACTAGTTTGCATGGGAGTGATAACTGGTTTGCAATCTTCCATTCCGAACCTCTTTAGAATTTCTCTGATATACTTGGTTTGAGAAATAAAAATTCCTTGGTTGCTTTGACATATCTGAAGTCCCATAAAGAAGGATAGTTCTCCAAGTAACAACATTTCAAATTAATTCTGCATGTCTTTTGCAAATTTCTAGCTTAACCTGTCATCATCACTACCAAAAATAATATCATCAACATAAACTTCAATTAATAAAATATTACCTTGACTTGCCTTGATGTAGAGGTTGTTGTCTGCACTTCCTTTTATGAACCATGCCTGTTGCATATACTTATCCAGTCTGTAGAAC
>SNQJ01S0066710.1:14741-39495 GCA_010110895.2 Picea sitchensis | reverse complement strand
CCTAGGAGATGAAGCGCCAAAAGTCATGTGGGCCCCGTTTGGGTAAGTTAGTACATCAACTTCCCGGGGTCGTAACTTTTGTATACGATCTCCGTTTTAGGCGTGTGATAGCTCGTTGGAAAGGTATCATCGAGGAGATTAATTTTGGGGGCTCAATTATGCCTTCAAATATCATTGAGAACCTTGATCTCAAAAAACCTTCATTTAGGCCCTCAAAATGGCCCCGGAAGTTAAAACCTGCTAAAAATAGTAAATTGCCAAAATTGCCAGAAAACTGCTTTGAGCCAGTCGGAAAAGGTTGGTGGCCATCGATATCCACCTGGATCACGTGTATGTACACGGGTTGAGCCAAAGCAGAGCGCGCACACCTCTGAGACTTTTCAAAAAATAAAAAGACTAGGGAGACTGACAGGATAGTGAAAACTGGTAGGAATATTGCAGGTCACTAGAGAGCCTTAAAATATTCAGTAAACTTGAATGAAACTCAAAAGGAAATCAAGAATCCAATAAAAAACCCAAAAACCTCCCTCTAAAACCCTAGAGAGACTCCCTAGTGGAGTTGCCAATTCTGTTAGCAGGAAAATCCCCCTATAACTATACCAGGGTTCTAAGTATAGACATAGGAATGACTCCTTTAAAAGACAATATAATTCCTACACTCCATCAAACATTCCACACAGATGAACATAAAATGATAGAAGAGTAAGTCAGAAGCAGTACCTTTGATCCAAACGTTTGATGCTGACCTCCTCGAGCTTCATTGCTTCCTTGGTTGTTGGTCTCCTCCCAAAGCTGGCCGACATCAACTCTTAGGAAAACAAGGCTACAAATATTCTATCTCTATTCATCAACTAGGGTTAGATATAACTCATTATGCATAAACTGAATAAAAGACATAAAGATATCATTTGGGACAGGGAAAAATATTATTTTATTCAATATTCAAAGATTGGAAATTACGACCATTGTAGGCCGATGCTCCGCGAACCTGGTTCGGGATCCTCTTAACAGTGCTCCAAGTGCACCTTCCAAATTCCTTCTCTCACAATCAATTGATCACTTCAAGGGAAGGGAAGCGATTGTATGGGAGAAAAGGGCTAGAGAGGGAATGTTGAGGCAATAACTCATAAAAGGATGCAGATACTTGGGCAAGGAAGGAAAGGGAATTGGGCAGAGTTTCATCGTTCTAATGCTTTATTGTGGAATGAGACCCCAAGACCTACTTTTATATGACAAAAGGATAGTTATTTGGTTTGGGGACGGGCTATAACAGGTGAAATGGTTGGGAAGCCTCCAATAATCCATTAATTCAACTGAATTCCTTGCAACTTTTTAATTTTTGAAACTTTTGGAGCTATACGTGGGATGTTTAGTGTGAAACTAGCATATGTACATGGGTTGTATAGCATGCAACAAGAATATGTACGTGGGCAGTACTGTAGCAGGGCGCATACATGATCCAAAAAATGTTTTTTTTAATATAGTTCCTCAACAGTGATTTGGCAAATTATGCAAGTAGTAGGGCCAATGCCATGTATGCATGAGTAGGGAATTTTAGGGCTATAACAAAAAGGTTAATTGATAAAAGAATGCCCTTATTTAGAGGTAGTCCAGGTACTTCATTGGGAAACATGTCCAAAATCTTGCAAGAATAGAAAAATAATAAGGTTTGGAACTTTTCCTTTTGTTGGTTTTGACACATGAAATACCTATAAAAAATACTTCTTTTTGAAGCACTTCTGCAACTATAAGGCTAAAATGTACCTTGTGGAAATCCGTCATAGAACACCCTTTACTTTCCTTGGGTTTCCTTCCTTGTTAATGAAATCAAATGTTTTGTTGTGAAAATCAAGCATGACACGATGTGACTTCAACAAATCTATCCTAATGAACCAATAGGAAAGATATTCAAATTTCCAAATGACGAGAGTGTATTCAACTTTAATGGGCATCTATTAACCAATTCACTTACTTTCCTCTCGGTTCTAATGGCTAACTAGACCAACCATATTGTTATGTTTATTCTACTTAAGAATACAAATTTCAACAAATTAGGAGTAACATAACCATGACTTTCCCCAATATTATTTACAATTGAAATGGTTTTTTTTGCAATATTTCCTTTAATTTGAACCGTGAATGATAGGTGATTTTCTTAGCAATCTTCCAATGCAACATATATTTGGGGAATGGTATGTGTCACATAATTCACAGTGGTATACTCTTCAATGCTCTGGACAACATATTTTTGTCCTTCCGATGTGGATACTCCATGTAAGTATGCTCCTCTCCATAACCACAACACATAAGTGAAAATGTTGTTCTCTTTCCCAAGGACTCAATTGGATTTCTCTCAATTTGAGATGGATGACTTCACCAAAGAGAAACTAGACTTATCTTAAAGAAAAGAGGTTTGAAGTATTTATTCTTTATATCATGTTTTTCTCTTTTCTTATCTTCCAAGTCCTTAGAAAAATCTAGTATGTCTTTTGCTTGCTCTTCACAATATTTATCTTTCCACATTGCTTCTTCAAGTATTAGAAATTCCACAATCTAAATATGATATTTGTATGTAAGTTGTAATTTCTTAAGAAGCAATTTGTTTTCAACTCCTTGTCTTTTATATACTTAATGCACATACATTTGACTTTTCTTTAGCTTGTGCAATTCCTTCACTTTCCTTTGATAGTAATGATTGGAAAGGTACTTCCATTGATAATGTTTCTTGAACTGCTTCTGCACAATCTTTTTATCATTAATTTTTTTTATTTGTTGATGGTGTTCCCAAATAAAAGCATTTCTTGTCTAATTATAAAATAAAATGCTAGCCTTCATGTTTCTTAAGTGATCCTAGACTTGGAAATATTTTCTCACTTCCACTTACCATGACTTAGATTCTTGTCCAAACTTTATTTCACTATCCAAATTGGGAGGTTGTGCATTGCAAAACTCTCCTTAGAGGGTGTCTGGATGGTTCTCCCAGGACTACATGAAGAAGATTTTAGATTGCTTAATAACTCCTCATATGCATATAACTCACTGACAAGATGGTCAACATGTATCTTCACATGAGTACCTTCTTAACTCATGGAAATATATGAGAATCCCTTTTTGACCTACTTGTGCTCCCATTAACATCATTGGAACTTTGTCTTTTCTATAACTGCCTTTGTATTTGCCAATATTTGGAGCATTTAGGCACTAATTTGGTTATACCCCTCTCGATCTTCAATCAAATTTTCATTGTGCTCTTTGAAGCTCTAGGCTTCAACTCATAGGGTCCTCATGGTTTCTATAATGTTTTAGGGTTCCTCTTGGTTTCTATGTCTATTGGAATCTATTTCAACATTCCCAATATTCAAGTTTTCACCCATGATATTTTCATCTTGAATTTATTTTTGGGTTTGAAACACAACCTTTAATTTCCTCATTGTACCCTTGTTTTGTGACAATATGATCACCAACTTTCTTTAATTATGGACTAAATCCACAAAAGTTTCCACAAAAGAAAATTGTTAGAAATTATTAGAATGGAAATTCATCTAAAATTTAAGCCCAATCTAAATTTGTATGTTTAAGTTAGGACAAAGACAAACCCTTTTCTCTTTTTTTGTCTTGTTGTCTTCTTATTAGTGTCCTCCCTATTGGAGTCTAATACTTTCTTTCCTAGTGTCCTCTTTCAAAGTCCAATTTTTTCTTGTGTCCACTTCTCATAGTCCACTTTCTTTTTCCATTGTCCTCCACTAATAAATGTAGCCACAGGTTCTTCTCGTGTCTTCCTTTATGGGTTTTCATGTCCTACATACCTCAAGGATTATCTTATTTTATCTTACTCATCATGAGATGTTTTTCCTAATCCATGAATCCGTGGACATCTTTATGCACTAAGGAAAACATGTCTCTGATGACCTTCATGGATTATGACCTCTAGGGACACTATGGTGGTCAAGGGAGAAACAATAAGGCAGGTTGGTGGAAATTCCCTTGTGGAACCCCAAGGGAAGTGTTTGGGTAGGATTGGGGCAACATCATCGAATTTGGTAGAGATTTTACTATATCATGTCCACTTTTTTGCTTCTTTTTGGACCTATTCTACTATTTGGTCCTTGGATTTTTTATGCTTAAAAAAACTTTGTGGATAAGTGTCCAATCTGATACTCAATAACTTGTCTTTGTCCCCTTTCAATAACCTAGCCCATTTTACATGTCATGTACATCTTATTGTTAGGAGTACTATACCTTATGAAATTGGAAAATCAAAGTGGGGCATGCATCCTTTGGCATCTCCACTTTCACTATCCACCATCATCTAATCGACTTCTCTCATCTGACATGTCTCATCTATACTATTTTTGGGTGTCTTGTCCCGTATGTAATTGGAAATCAAAGTGGGACATTCATCCTTTAATATCTCCACTTTCATTGTCCACCATCCATCTAATCAAATTCTCCCATCTACTTGTCTTGTCTATACTATTGTTGGGTGTTTTGTCCCATATGCAATTAGAAATTAAAGTGGGACATGTACCATTTGAGATTTTATCTTTCACTATTTATCGCCCATTTGATGGACTTGTCCCATCCTGTGGTTCTTACAGTTCCAATGTCTTCATTTAACTAATTTTTTACTCCTTGGTTTTGTTTTTCTTGACATCATGTTGTGTTAGGACTTCCTTATCCAACGTTACATTAAGTTAATCTCATCTCAAGGTTTAGACATACTTTTATAGACAAACCCATCTCTTCACATAATAGGGTTTGTCAACTGACATATTTTTTCTAATTATCCATGGATTATCTATGTCCCTGACAACCCTATGAGTTTATGTCAAGGAATGGTTCTCGTTTGACTGTCATAGGGACTATCTTTTATGCATCACTAAATCCATGGTTTTTTTTCAACTAATATATTTAGGTAGTAAGGAAATTTATGGAAAGTTTTCCTTGTCTTACCCAAATATGTTGTTGGTTTGACGCTTTGACCTCTGGATCAATGCCAATCTTGGATGCCTTGGGATTTGAAACCTAAACCTCTTTGAATATTATAGGTTTTCTTGATCCATCCTGTTATCACTCCAAGAGTCACTCACGGTTGTAGGTTGAGTAAGCTTGGTAACTTAATCAAATTTTCAATGAAATGTATAAAAATGGATCAGAAAATGAATAACTCATTCAATAACTCCCTCATTCAAGACACTTGAACATATCCAGACATGATAAGGCTCTCAAAAGGTATTGATCAGATGGTTTTTAAACTCAGATGGATGGAGAACACTCACTATACCAACAAGATCATGTATATTAAAAATATAGATGAAAGACTGAGTATAACAAGGAAGAATACTTATAATCCTAGTTCACCAATGTAAAGACAAGATGACAATTATCAATCATTGAGTAAACAAAGAAATGAACATGACATTCAATCATAAGTACATGGAAACATGTATGAACAGAGGTCTGAACAATAAAAGTGAAAGAAGCTTATGATTCCAGTATATATATCAAAGTCTTGTACAAAAAGAGTATCTTAAAGTCTCCAAGTTTGAACCCTTTACAATGTAGCTTCAATGGGATTAAATAGATTTACAACTTTAACTGAGATCCCCTAAGTATGGATCCAACATCTACATAATTTCTTGATCTAATCTATTACAAAATCATAGGATCTAGATCCTATTTTCATGGAATCAAATCTTCATCCTAACTAAGTCTTCGACAAATCCATATGCTTGCTGGAGGATGACAATCATATTCTAGAGTATTCAATAAAATTTGGACTTCTAGTCACCTTCTTCTTTGACCAAGAAGGAATTCAAATGTGACTTGACCTCTTACTCGTTTAAGATCAACCGATTTGTAGCGCGATACATGAAAAATAGATGACAAGCACTGCAAACTTCTGTAGGAAACTGTTTTAGCCAAAATACTTGAAAATTCACTTGAACCTTGACTTGAAGGCCAAGAGCTTAGTTGATATTGAACCCATAACATTGTATTTTACTGATATTAATGGTATTACTCAGACTTCATACCATTATATTTGCATTTACACCTCCCTCTCACAATGTAGCCTTCATATACATCCATAAGACTTCAAGTTTATAAAACAAGTATAAGAACTTGTGAGAATGTAATGCATATAACTTTGCCAATATACCACTGATAAAAGAGGTCCGATAACCCGTGTCTTCAAGTGAATCTTATCATACCCTTAAGTAAAGAACCAAAACAAGGTATGATCAAGTATTAATGATGAAGCTCTTGTAAGTTGCACTGATAGCCTGCCCATTGTGTAGCCCTGTCCTTGCAAGTGTTTTGATGTAATATTCAAACTCCCACATACCTGTCTTATGTTCTTGAGAACCAAAACTGAGAGTTATATGTATATAGGCAAAAATAAATATATAACCTCTATTCAATAACCTTTCAACCAAAATATGAACAATGTATAGATGGAATATGACATGTTCATCGTAAGCAAGCAAAATTTAATCACAAAATTGGTAAGACACCCCTGTCCATCAATCATCTTGTTTGGAGGAATTTGGTGAAGTTGTTTCTTCTAGAAAAATAGCCAAGTTCTTCTTACTCAACATAGTCTTTTCCAAATAGATATTCTCAGTCAATTTTCTATTAGCTTCCCTTAAACTAATGTTTTGTTTATACATATTGACCAACTGAGTTCTTTGTATACCTTTCCTTTTGATACTTTTCCTCAACTTAGTGCATTCATCAACTAGCTCTCCCATCTGAGTGGCAAGGTGGCTGCTCAGGGTAGTGTTATTTTTCTTCAGAACTTGATTCTTTTCCTTGAGGATCTTGATTTCTGTCAAAGCTTCTACTAGCTTTTCCTCCTTCTTCTTTGATGAAATGGTTTCAGGGGATAAATGTAAAGGCTTATAAGGTGACTCACTTAGTTGAACAATGGATTCTAGGGCCTCCTTCTCAAGAGGGTATACCTTTAACTTATGCAAATCAATTCTGGGCTTTACAAGTTCCATCTCTTGCTGAGACTGTTCTTCAAATGCAAGTTTGTTTCTTAAAAACCTCCTGAGGGCAGGTGAAACTATTTTGAATTCAATGATTTGGAGGTCAACATCCACTTCCATGGCTGAAGGTTCAATAGGGGTATCTAACTGCTCTTCACAAACCATTTGTTTCTGAGTGTCCTCTATCAACTCAAGCTTCCCACGAGAAGATCTCCTCAATATTGGTGGAACAATTTTAACTTGAACACTATGAACATCTTTATCAGTTTCTATTGGAGGGAGTTCAACATGGAGTTCTATTTCTTCTTCAGTAACAACTTCTTTACCTTTTCCTTTATTTCTCTTAGAATCTCTAACAGGTGGAGGATTCTAAGATACAAGATCTTGGGAAGAATGTGGTGCTTTTGGTGGGGAGTCAAAGGAAGGCATGGACATCTTCTTTCTACGAGTCTTAGGTTTTGGAAAGGAAGCAAGAATGTCAATTTGGTAGTTGGAAACAAACAAGAAAGTAGGCCAGAATTTGCATTCTTTCTTCAACTGTTCAATGACTATCAACTTGATTAGGGCATGGTGGAAAATGGCCTTCTCTAGTTTATCAGGTTTCTTCTGAGCTAGAAATATCATCCTTTGAAGACTCATAAAGAGAAAGTATGGTAAATCAATTTCTCTTTTCCCAGTAAAATGCAGAAGTAACTGAAAATGATATTGTAAAACCTTGTTGTATCTCCCTTAACAAGTGAAATACCTTTGTATGATGAGAAGAATCTTGTCATAGGCTTCCAAAATCCATTGCCTGTGTATCCATTTGACTAAATTGGCTCCCTTATGCCCAGGTTTCAACATATCCTGACACCAACCTTTTTTTCCAACTTCCTAGCTTTGAACCACTGCTCACCAGTCATGGGTATCTCTGTCACCTTTGTTATTAGGTCCACTGTCAAATTAATCTCCATAGGACCAACTTGGGTCTTCCCCTCCCTGTAATTAAGTCACGACTAACCTCCAAATGGTGGCTATCCAACTTTTGGAAAATCCTCAGACACCCAAAACGCTTGAATGCATCCAAGTGATCAGGATTTTTCTCGATCAAACTAATGCCTGTGGGTTAAAATATGTGGAGAGACCCCGACCTCTTCCTAGGTGTATCAACTTTAGGATCCATCTGTAGAGGATCTATTTCTTGTAACACTTATGAAGACAAAGAATTAGTTTACATGATCAAATATAAAGATGAGTGCTTCACATGCAAAATCTTTCTAAGCAAATGCAAAATAGATAATTGGTTGAGTGATATAGGAGGAACTTTAAACTGATTCTGAAGTGTTATGATCCTTCAAATCATTCACTGAAGTGATATCAACGAGTTCATGAATACAAATGATGAAACAGAGCTTTGCACAAAAGTTTGGAGCGCGCAGAGTGTTAAAATGATGATGTGTGCTAACAACTCGGGAATTTGTAGCGTCGAGTGTGTAAAACGAGCGCCAAATACTGCAAACTCGTACTGGATGAGTACTTGAGATCTTTTGAGCTCAAAAAACAATCATTTTAACAATTATGGCTAATCATGACTAGAAAAGACTTGTAGGATCACATGTTATACATGAAAATCTCATGACTCAAACTTTTCAAATGGATTTAGACACATCTTGACTTAGGCTAAAAATATTTATAACCTCATAGTCATTAGGAGAATGACTATCCTTGACTGAATAAGACCAAATGATAGACCCACTTGACAAGTTATTAAAGCCAAAGAAAAACCTTACCTATCACCTAAGACTCAAAAAATTTAAAATTTATTTGGGAGATAACATCTTCCTCCTATTGGGGATGGAATCCTCCATATGAGGTTCCAATAACAAATGACCAACTTGCCTTTCCTGTAAAAAACTTGAAACTGAACTTTTAATCTAGTGTTCCATTGGGCATGGAGTTATTTCTATAACAAAACCAAAACAAAACAGTGAAATGATATTTACAAGTGGAAAAAAGCTTTAGAAGCCTTAGTGAAAATAGATTTTGAGAAAACGCCCATTGACTGGGCCACCAAATACCTCATCACCTTCCAGGTTCTGTAAGAGGAAATTATTGTTCTGTAGCACTTGAGAGATGATGAAAGGATCAGTCCATAAGGTGTCAAATTTCCCATGCTTCCCCTTATCCCGTCTGCAAGCATCCCACTTCAAAACAAAATCCCCTGTTTGGAAAATATATTCTTTAGCCTTCTTGTCAAAGCTATCTTTAATCTTCTTCTGATGTAACTCTGTCTTCTCAAGTAACTTCTCCCTTACCTGATGAAGTTCAACAAGATGAAGAATCCTTCTAACCAAATCATTTGGTTCCCCTTCTACTTCTTGAAAAAACTTTGCAACAGGTAATGCAAGTTGGATAGGGAAAATGGCTTCAGTGCCATACACTAACTTGAATGGAGAAGCACCGATGGAATTTTTATTTGTCACTCTATCAGCTGAGAGTACAAATTTTAACTTAGAATCCCAACTCTTTTGATTTTCTTCAAGCAACTTTCTAATAATCCTCACTAGGCTTTTGTTTGATGATTTACCAAGGCCATTGCCTTGAGGATAGTAGGGAGTTGAGTGAATAAGTTGAATACCCATGTCACCACATAACTTCACCAAAGCATCAACTTTAAAAGCAATTGCATTATCAGTGACAAGTCTCTTGGGGATGCCAAATCTAGCAAAAATATGATCATTCAAAAAGTTTATGATTAGAGAATGAGTAGCATTTCTGGTAGGAATAACCTTAATTAATTTTGTAAAGAAATTAGTTGCTACCAAAATCCACCTATGTTGGCCACTTGAAGATGGATGTAACTCTCCAATGAAGTCCAACCCCCATTGTTGGAAAGGTCCAGTGACTGCAATAGGATTCAATGGGAGATATTTTAGCTATTGTTTTCCAGTGAACCTTTGGCACTTGTCACATATATTTACATAAGAGCAAACATCAGAAAATAAACATGGCCAATAGTAACCAACCCTCAAAATCTTATGGGCTGTGGTTTTCCAATAGTGATGGCCACCACAATTGCTGCTATGAAATTGATGCAACCTAAATTGATTCTTCCTTATTAAGGCATCTAAACAACATCCCAGAAAGGTCTTTCCAATATAGCATATTTTCATTGATACAAAAATTGATTGCCTTGAGTTTTAGTGCTCTCACCTGTGTTTGATTCTTCTATGGAGGGGCTGCAAGATTCTGCAAAAAATATACTATACCATTGTACCATTCACAAGAAGACAAATGGAATGAAACTGGTTGGTCATCACTGTACCTTTCAACCGAGATTTCAGATTGTGCATCCTTTGCATTTATGCTAATGAACTTAATACTTAGTAACTCACAATTCTCTTCAACAAGAAGTTTTTCCAAACTCCGACCCTTTATCAATTTGGTTGGCTTAATATCAATGTCAAACTCAATGAGTTTGGCAATCCACTTGGCTCTTTTCCCATCTATATCTAGTTGTATAAGTACATCTCTGACTGAACTAGATGGTACATAAGCTATAATTTTTTCATGCAAGATATAGATTCTAAAAGCCTTAAGTGACTTGATTAAATCATAAGCTTGTTTTTCAATGGGATCATACTTTACCTCAACATCTATTAATGTCTTGCTAAAGAATGCTACTGGATGTTCCCGCCCTTGATCATTTCTCTGAAGTAACAATGTTGCAATTGTGTCATTAGATGCAAATGAAAAGATGTAGAAATCTTTACAATAGTCTGGGTTGATCAAAGTAGGAGCTGACATAATAGCTTTCGTAATAGCTTCAAAAGAATCCCTTGCTGCATCATTCCATTTAACTTCTGAATCCTTCCTTAGCATACCAATGATGTGTTTAATCAATTTTGCTAAACTAGGAATAAATCTCCTAATGAATTTAATTTTTCCAAGAAATGATTGAATGTCTTTCTTAGATCTAGGGATAGATACCTTCTGAATAGATTCTACTCTGGCAGGTCAATCTTTACTCCTTCAACAGTCACTATGTGCCCCAGAAGCTTACCTTCTTTCAATGCAAACTGAGACTTATTTGGATTGAGTGAAAGCACATACCTTCTGTACTTCAAGAACGTCTTCCTCAAATGCTGCAAATGCTCTTTATGGCTGTGTGAAAACAATGTTAGATCATCCAAATATATCAAAACTAACTTATCTTTCTCACCTACAAAGGCAATGTCCATGGCCCTCTAAAAGGTGGCCCTATCACTCATAATCCCAAAGGGCATCTTGCATACATAAAAGTACCCCAAGGAGTTGTGAAGGCTGTCTTTTTCTATCATCTGCATGTACTGAGATTTGATTGTAGCCTGAAAAACCATCAATAAAAGACATGACACTATCCCCAGACACTCTTTGCAAGATATGCTCCATCTTTGGCAAAGGGTAGTTATCTTTCTTGGAACACTTGTTCAATTCCTGAAGTAAACACACAGCCTAATTTCCCCATTCTTCTTCCTAACAAGAACCAAATGACCAACCCACTCAGAATATCTCAGTGGAATGATAATTTGGGCATTCAATAACTTTTTAATTTCTTTTTCCATTATTGGTAGAAGAAGAGGGCTAATAGATCTTAGTTTTTTCTTGAATGGAGTGTCTTCTTTCTTCAAAGGGATTCTATGCTCAATCACTTGAGTTTCATAGGTTTTTAAATCACTATACTCCCATGCAAAAATGTATGAAAAACTCTTTCATCAGGCTGCTATAATCAGATCTTTGTTATGTAGTTAATTGTGTGGACATATTTATGGTTTTTGGGCACTGTTCATCTCCTAAATTGTACTTAAAACAACATGGTCTTCTTCTTTCAAATTAGGATTCAAAGGCACATCATTTTGGTCAAAATGTTTCTCAAGTGGTACTAATCCTCTTGGGATTTGATTATTAGGAATTTGAATAATATCATGGCATCCAATTTTGTTTTTTAATCTAGGATTTTTGACCTTTTCATCAATCTCATTTTATTGATCTATCTGGAGAGCAGAAAATTCATCTATAACTTCCAAGAATCTAACCAATTCCTCATCATCTTCAAACACTTTCCAAAAATTTACATTGTCTGGCAAGGAAGGTCTATATTCACTTGAATTTCATAGCTAGGCTTTGCTGGCAATGGTGGATTAAAGGTACTAGATGAAACAGCTAATGAATCAACAAGTTGATTGATGGCTCTAGGAATATATGAAATATTGAATGCTAGAAACGAATCAATGAGATTCCATACCTCATCTCTATATGCCTTAAGCCTGACATGTTTGGCTTGAAAAGTGTTCTTAATTTGTTGAACTATCATATCATCATCTCCATATACCTTCAGCCCCTGAATATTTACGTCCTTAGCATCATTTAAGACCAAGACTAAGGATTCATATTCTTCTATGTTATTTGTCACCTTAAAATCCAACTTGAAATACAAATGAATTGTTTCTTTGGAAGGTGAAACAAAAACAACACTCAGTCCCACAGATTCTCTTGAACATGCACCATCAAAGAACATACTCCATATAGGAGTGCTTTCCACTTCTGAATATTGGCAATTAGGCTTTCTGAGCTGCAAAGAGGATGTCTGAGAATCATCAATATGAAGTATGCAAGATCCCAAACCTATATCAACTAAGTATATTGGATGATTAGTAGGCTCCTCATCACTGATAATATAGGCTAATTGTGCTTCCCTATACAATCTCCTTTGTTCCCCTCCAAAGACTGGGACAATTGCATAAGAAAATTCATTTTGCAAGGTGCCTCCTAGCCTTTTTATCCATGCTCTAGATAAGAGCATACCAAATTTTGGTGGCACATCAACTACCACAATTTCCATTACCATGCTCCTCATAGGTAACTGAGATAAGGAAATTGCTAGATCTTTAATCAAGCCAAGGCACTTAACGTTCCTAGAGTGAAATGAGAATAAATCATGATAATATTTGGTAATTTCTAAAACCAACTCATCCATGACTGCTTTTGGCATGAGGTTATGAGAAGCTCCTGTGTCTAAAATGCAATTATGCAAAAATTTATCATGGATATTTAAGGAGAAATAAAAAGGTGGAGAGGTTTCTTCATGGTCTTCAACCATTGGGCTAAGGACAATAGTGGGCTTATCATCTTGGATGTTTACAACATTAGCAACAACTAGCATGGATTTTGGCTTAAGGGCTTTGATGATGGTTTGTTTGAAGGTATCATTCTTCATTAATTCCATGAGTGGTATAGGAATTTTAACCTTCTGAATTTCTGATTCAAATCTAAATGAAAAAGGGACTTTGTCAGGGTTTCTTACCTCATGCAGAGGAGCTTTAAGAAGTACTTGATCCTTTGTTTGAGCCTGATACTTTCTTGGTTGCTGTTTTGTAGGGGCAAAATTTTTTTGGGGAGGAGCTTGCTGATCTTGCTTACTATTATTTTGTTTAGATCTCAAATTGTACCTATTTTGATCATCATCTTGAAAAACAGATCCATCATTTGAGTCCTGATTATCCCACTGACTAATCAAAGCTTCTTCATAAGCATTCCATGTCAAGAAATATGCATCACCTTTATCTCTCAAACAATGAATCTCGTCATCTTCTTCTGGCTGATCTTCCTCCATTACCATGTTCTTAAAAGGGGCTTTAATATTCTGATCCTCATTAACATTTATATTCCTTTGTAAAATCTGATGTTGCTCATTATTTATTCTATAAGGATTTGGATTTCGAGGAAGCATTAGGATATCTACCTTTTCCAGGATGCTTGTTTTCAATATTCATCTTGGACAATTCATAATTCAAAGATTCTATCATCTTAACCATCTTTTCAATATTGGGATCAACACTTGATGATGAGGCTTCTCCTTTTTGTTTCCTTCTATCTTCTCTACCTTTCAACTTTTATGCAACAAGGATGTTAGATTCCACTTCAAGTGTTGCATCCTGCATATCAACCAATGTAACAGATCTCTTTTCTCTTAACAACAAAAAAAATTCAGAATCAAAGGCATTAACATATGTGATTATTGTAGAGGTATCAATAGGCTTGATTTCAATTGGGATCTTGCTATACATCCGGTTAAATTTTTTGGTAAAGTCTGACACTGATTCACCACTTTACCTTCTCAAGTTCCCAACCTCTGTAATGTAGTAAAGAAAATCCTTCTTATCCCCCCATTGTTTTAAGAAAGTGTCATCTAAAACTTCAATACCTGTTATGGGTCCTGGTGTTAATTCTCTAAACCATCTCCCTGCCTCTCCATCTAAACGTTGGACAAACACTCTCATCCATACATCCTCCTATGTGATATTTAAGTTATCGGCATAACTATAAAATAATTCAAGATGATCTTCAGCTGTAACCTCTTCTGTCTCTGAAAATTTAGGCATGTACTTTTGATAGTCTCCAGTAGGCATTGCATTCAGAGGATTAGGCGATACTAATGGTGCATATCTAGCAGCTATGATTCTTTCCATCTTAGTAAGATTTTGAGGTACTGCTTCCATGGTAGGGGTAGATGTAGATGTACTAGAAGTTTGAATAACTAGGGACTGATATGGGGATGATACAGAGGATGAAGTTGAGTCAATGAGAGAAAAATACATTTCTAGACTTGCAATGGAAGAAGGGAAATAAGAAGCTCTATAGAATTCAGACAATAACTTGGAAAGGTTTTCTTCTCCTTTTATAGACAATTCATGTAAGACAATCTCAACTGCAGGAAGATTTGTATGAATGTAATCTAAATTTTGTTTAGTTTTAGACTAAGAAGATTCTATAGATGATGCATAAATGTCTTCTTCAACAAATGGTGAACTACCTTCTTGAGTAAGATCAAAAGATCCTTGAACTTTTGAAACTACTTTTTCACTATCAATATTTGGGATTATAATTTCAAAAAGAGTTGGTTTTATTAATAAGGCTTTCAAGAGATACCTGAACTTGTATATCCCTTCTGTAATGCCTTTCTTTCTTTGATGATTCTTCCAGGATCAGATACTGGATATGTTAGTGGCTGCTGAGGATTTTCTCGAGTATGTGCCTTCTTAGGATCCACAATGTACCAATGTAGTCACCAGATAGAATATTACAACCAAACTAATGCCCTGCCTTTGTCTATGATTAAAAGATGGGACTATGTTGTCTCCCAGGGAAGCTTGCTTCTCACTCCTTTCTCCGGCAACAAAGCCAATTTGTTATCACTCCAAGAGTCACTCAAGGTTGTAGGTTGAGTAAGCTTGGTAACTTAATCAAATGTTCAATGAAATGTATAAAACTGGATTAGAAAATGAATAACTCATTCAATAAATCCCTCACTCAAGACACTTGAACATATCCATACAAGATAATTCTCTCAAAAGGTATTGATCAGATGGTTTTTAAACTCAGATGGATGGAGAACACTCACTATACCAACAAGATCATGTATATTAAAAATATAGATGAAAGACTGATTATAACAAGGAAGAATACTTGTAATACTAGTTTACCAATGTAAAGACAAGATGACAATTATCAATCATTGAGTAAAAAAATAAATTAACATGACATTCAATCATAAGTACAGGAAAATATGGATGAATAGAGGTATGAACAATAATAGTGAAAGAAGCTTATGATTCCAATATATATATATCAAAGTCTTGTACAAAAAGGGTATCTTAAAGTCTCCAATTTCGAACCCTTTACACTGTAGCTTCAATGGGCTTAAATAGCCTTACAACTTTAACTGAGATCCCCTAAGTATGGAACAAATAGCTACATAATTGCTTGATATAATCTATTACAGAATCATAGGATCTAGATCCTATTTTCATGGAATCAAATATTCATCCTAACTAAGTCTTCGACAACTCAATATGCTTGCTGGAGGATGACAATCATCTTCTAGAGTCTTCAATAAGAACTGGACTTCAAGTGACCTTCTTCTTTGACCAAGAAGGAATTCAAATGTGACTTGACCTCTTACTCATTGAAGATCAACTGTTTTGTAGCGCGATACATGAAAAATAGCTGACAAGCACTGCAAACTTCTGTAGGAAACTGTTTTGGCCAAAATACTTGAAAATTCGCTTGAACCTTGACTTGAAGGCTAGGATATTAGTTGATCTTGAACCCATAACACTATATTTTAATGATATTAATGGTATTACTCATACTTCATACTATTATCTTTGCATTTACACCTCCCTCTCACAATGTAGCCTTCATATACATCCATAAGGCTTCAAGTTTATAAAACAAGTATACAAAATTGTGAGAATGTAATGCATATAACTTTGCCAATGTACCACTGATAAAGGAGGTTTGATAACCTGTGTCTTAAAGTGAATCTTATCATACCCTTAAGTAAAGAACCAAAACAGGGTATGAGCAAATATGAATGATGAAGCTCCTGTAATTTGCACTGATGGCATGCACATTGTGTAGCCCTGTCCTTGCAAGTGTTCTGATGTAATATTCAAACTCCCACATACCTGTCTTATGTTCTTGAGAACCAAAACTGAGAGTTATATGTATATAGGAAAAAATAAATATATATCCTTTGTTCAATAACCTTTCAACCAGAATATGAACAACGTATAGATGGAATATGACATGTTCATCGTAAGCAAGAAAAAATTAATCACAAAATTGGTAAGACACCCCTGTCCATCAATCATCTTGTTTGGAGGAACTTGGTGAAGTTGTTTCTTCCAGAAAAATAGCCAAGTTCTTCTTACTCAACATAGTCTTTGCAAAATAGATATTCTTAGTCAATTTTCTATTAGCTGCCCTTAAACTAATATTTTGTTTATACATATTGACCAACTGAGTTCTTTGTATACCTTTCCTTCTGATACGTTTCCTCAACTTAGTGCATTCATCAACTAGCTCTCCAATCTGAGTGGCAAGGTGGATGCTCAGGGTAGTGTTATTTTGCTTTAGAACTTGATTCTTTTTCTTGAGGATCTTGATTTCTGCCTGAGCTGCTAGTAGCTTGTCCTCCTTCTTCTTTGATGAAAAGGTTTCAGGGGATGACTGTAAAGGCTTGGAAGGTGACTCACTTAGTTGAACAACAAATTCCAGAGCCTCCTTCTATTAGAGCAAGATTTGCCTCACCCTATGCAATCTTGCAGAGAGGGCCTTACTCCATTTCCCTATTCAGACTTACTTTCCCTGATTGATGAATCCAAAGACAAAAATAAATATTTTTCCACTTGTACGCACATTACAAGCTATACAACATGTGTATACGCTTGCTTCTCCATTACAACCCGCGTACATCGGGATTTGTGTGAGAAAATCAAAATTTAATGTCGGGTTTCCATGCCATGACAGGAGATCTCTGATCCTTGGCCTTCCATACACTAGAAACGTTCCGACTCGGCCCTTCAGTTGTATTTTGAAGGATATAAAGAATCCAATTCCGAGCTATGGAAAGAAGAGAGAATTCAACTTTGAGGGCAAAGTTACTCTGGAGAAATTATTACTTCATTATTGAGTGTGAATCCCTTTGTCCTTTAAGTCCGAACACAGTGTTCATACCCCAAGCTCTTCCCTTATTGATGGAGAACCTCTTTGTCTCCCTTATATGAGCTTGCCTTTGGTGGAGGATTGAAGTGGTGGAGGCCCAGTTGGAAGGAACTCGGTTTCTTGGTTCTAAACCGTGCCGATACGAAAGTCTGTAATGTTGTCACTTCTGCTGATCATTTATTAATAGAAATACTCCTTTCTCGTCCAATTGATATATTGCAAATATATGTATTATGATCCCTGGGCATGTTTGTTTTGTATATTAATGGATTATGCTATCTAATGTGCTAACCTTTGTATTATCACTATGTACTTGCTCTACTTGTTTGTTTAGAACTTGTTGCATGTATAAAGCTTTGGGTCGAAGTGCTCAATGGTGGACATCATCAAACGTTTGGACGAGGTAGGCCTCTTTATTATCTAATTTGCACATTAGTTTATATAGAATATGTTGGAATTGAGTTGATTTCTGCAGTCATACCTGTCTTTACTGATTCACCCTAGCCATAGAGAGATTTTCCTTGTAACAGAACTGACGACTGTACTGGGAAGAATCTTCTTTCTTAGGGTTTGAAGTACTTTTCTCCTTAGATTGCTCTCATTTCTATTGTGGTTCTTGTCGTGTCATTGCTTGACAAATCCTATTCACTCTGGGTCTGAGTTTTCAACCTTTCTCCCTTGCATGGCCTTGTTTCAAAGCATATACATGCCTTTTTGCTTGACCATCGCACACATGCGCGGTTTGTCTCACTGCAAGCTGTGTATATATAAATTGTTTGCCCAAACAATCACGTACACCCTTTTTCCTTTCCTTTTTGCTTGGTCTGGTGTTTGTTGGGTGGGATTTGATGCTTGCTGAGCCTTCTTAGGTCTCTGTAGTGCCTCTTGAGTGCCCATGGGATGACAGGAAACCCCTTTTTTGTTGAATTTTTTGGCGAAGTTTTTCTCTTCATCTTTTCATTTTTATTGACCTTGTACATTTGGCTGGGTGTTTCGTTGCTTGATATCCTACTTGAGTTATCTCTCTTTTATACACAATAGGTCTATATATCAAGTTACTTTTCAGTCCATGCATTTTCAGTTTCGATATATTGAAAATACAAAAAAATGGGCATTTTTGTCTTTGAATCTCTATCATTAGCTTAGTGCATATAGTGAAAGATTGCTTTTTACTTCTGAATTGCATAGTTAAATTTGACAATTGCATCGTTTTTAGGAGCATATCATTCATCAAAAGTTAAAGTTAGGACTTTGCATTACTTTCATATTTACTTTTCTTGCAAAGTCATAACACCATTGGTTTCATCACCACATACCTTTTTGAGTGACCACGGCCATAAAATCAATGCTATAACTTAACATTTATTAGTAACGATTTTATTTTCTAGGGTGCACAAACTAGCCTAGGATTTAGTGCCTTGGAATAGGATTTTGTGAGGATTTAGTGCATTGGTATAGGATTTTGTGAGTAAAATTATCCACGACAATTAAATCAACATATGTGTTTGAGTCAGGGAGTGGAGAAATCCATTGTATAATTGGTAAGATCAGGAGGCTCCGCTCACATCGGAGTTAATCACGATGTCACACGAAGTTGGTTGAAGGGATATCCCCCGAATAATCACCTAGCGTCAGAGATATTTCTATGGATTTATTCGTATTTGGGGATATTCCTAGTGCCCATACCTCTGTGAGAGGTAGTGCTTTCAAGGTTTCAGGCTTCGTTGCCCTTCCCATACGGTGATCCATACCTACGACTGCTCGCCTGTTCTTCGATTATACAATGGTTGATTAGTTTCTTGACTTAGGTATCTCATAGGTTACTTCCAGGGGTTATTTTGCAGGTACCCTGGGTCAGATAAGGGTCGGACAACACACAACCTTTATGGAGGATTACCTCTCCGGGGGGATCTGACCAACTGGTTCTTAAGCCCATGAGGGCCCTTATAACTAATTCTTTTACCTCCGGTCTTTAGCAGGGAGTCTCAGGTCCCTCTTGGATGAGACATACCTTCTTTAGGGAGGGAGGCCACTCAACCACTTTAGCCCATTTGTATGGATATTGGCCGTTTGACTTTTGGTGTGATTTTTGCTTACTAGTTGGCCTTAGGATATATTTTTTATCTTTAGAGTCTTAATTCATCATGGAGTCGGACCAACCACCCCATCGGTCCCGTCACTTGTTACAGTTACCACTAGATTTTGTGTTCTTGCCTTCTAAAAGGCGCAGAGTCATTACATGTGGTACACACACATCCACCACTCAGACTTGTGATTCTACAAGGATGAGTACTGAACCTGGTCTTCAAAATTTTGGGAGCCCTTCAACTCCCATACACACTATAGTTAATGGCACACCTTCGACTCCTGCAACCTCCATGGTTGTAGTATCGAAGGCACCTATCATTACTATAGCCTGGACTATAGTTAATGCTCATGCTACTGCCTTGAACCTAGCGGAACCTAGTTAATAGTCAACCTAGCGGACAAGCTTCAGCTCAAGTTCCATCCTACAATCCTACCTCCCCGGCGCAGATTCCAACCAATACATTTGGCAGGACGAATCCACCTCTATCCTCCAGTTTCCAACCTGGGGGAGGTCAGTTTCACACTTTGGGCAACCTCTAACCCAAATCTAATCCGGTCGGGGGAAATTTCTATAACCCTCAATACAACATTCCAGTCGGAATGATGCCCAACCAACCTTATATGAATCATCCCAGAGGAGGGACTTATAATGCCGGACAGGGCCATGGTGTTTACCAGAACCCTGGATGGCCTTTGAATCCACAAGCACAATCTTTCCTGGGAGCTTGGGGCCAGATGTCACAACTTCGTCTCCCTTTTCTGGCCACACTTAATCTGCTAGATTTTTCTAAGTTAATAAATGACCCTGTGATTCACAATCCCACATGATCCCCGGTCCCCACCAAAACTTCTGACATCCAAAAGTTCAAGGGTAAGAATGGAGAGGATCCTGGTGATCACGTCACTACCTTTCACCTTTGGTGCTCATCAAACTCCCTTAATGATGATTCTATTCGTTTGAGATTATTTCAACGCACCCTCATCGGAGTTGCCGTGAAATGGTATATTGAGCTACCCAAGGGGGCATATGGGACTTTTAGCCAGTTAGTAATGGTCTTTCTTAACCACTTCCAGTTGCCTATTTGTTATGATGTTGGCTTAGAATTGTTGTCAACTTTACGTCAGGATACCACCACTCACATCTCGGGCCATAGCTAGGAGTGGTGTAGATTGAAGAGGTTGATTAAGACCGCTATACCCCCAACCTTTCTTTTATAATGGTTTCTTAAGTATTTATACGCTCCTATCTCAAAGGAAGTTGCTACTTCCGGGGTTACCACTGAGGAGGAAGAGATATTTAGGGCCCAATAGTTAGATTTGATTTATGCTCAGTCTGGGATGTTATACCACCTTCTTCTTGATACACCGTGGTATAATTACAACCTTAGGGAAAATCTCGGACCTCATGTCGATGGAATTGTAGGTTCCGCCAATGTAAAGTCCACAGACTCGGTGAAAAACTAGTTGAAAGAGTTGTCTTTAAGCCAGTCTGTAGGAGGGCCAACTTCCTCTATGCTTCCAACCCTACTCAATCGGTGGATGTACACTCCGTGCAATCGTCGACCAACCTGAATGGTGACCAACAACCAGGAGGGAATAAAAATAAAGGACACAATAACCGTAAGGGTGGGAAAAATGGTAGTAAACCCAAGGGTAATAATAATAATGAGAAGACGAGTATTAATGCTAGAGAGGGAAAATGAGAAAAACGTAAGGTGAAGTTTCCCTGTAAGCTTTTCACTGATGATCACCTTACACATTTATGCCCCAAACTTGCAGAAGCTGCGAGGTTATTACCTTAATCCCCCACCGTGCTGACAAATCCATTCCCACATAATCAACACTTATCCTCGAGCTCATTAAACACCGGAAATGCGGCTGGTGGAGGTCAAAACCAGCAGTCACAAGATGGCGATCGTCTATGTATCAATATGTTCGATGCAAAAATCGATGTAGCCACTCGATCTTGAGACTATAGTTCTAAACAAACTAATCCTGGTTTAGAATCTCCTCCTCCTTTGGAGACGACTTTACAGATCGAGAAACTAGAGTCACTACCTCATATTCTGAAAGGAGTATTCAAGTGCTCTACCCATAATCCCAATGCTAGAGCGGCCAAGAACTACTCTATTGTTGAGGACCTGGGCCAAACCCCTTGTGCAATGTCGGCTTTGGAGGTACTCTAGACGTGTCCTTCACAGAGGAATGCCTTACTCTCTGCTCTATGAGCTCTAGAACCCAGTGGCTCAAAGGTTATCAAGTTTGACGTCACAGATGTTAAGCCTTGCTTGCCTTACCCTGGGGATTTCCAAATCCATGTGGAGTATTCAAAGTATACCATGAAACATGCAATTTTTGATGAAGGCGTTGCTACATGTGTGATGTCCCTGGCTTGTTGGAAGGCTCTCAGTTCTCCGAATCTTTCCAAGTCATCGAACATGTTGACTGCTTTTGACGGTCATTCCGTACGCCCTCATGGTATTCTCCTTGCCTTTCTAGTCTAGTTAGGTGGGAAGATGGTAGAGGTGGAGGTAGAGGTAGTTGATGCACCTCTTGATTATAACCTGTTACTAGGTCTCAATTGGACTTATTCTATGACTGTCGTTGTGTCATCCATATTCCGTATCCTTTGTTTTCCTCATGAAGGGAATATTGTGACGATCAATCAATTATCCTTTGCGTGCTCTAGTACTAATGCATCTCTTGGAAAATCGATCCATGTGATCGACAATTCTCAGCCGACAACTGAGAATATTTGTGTCAGAATGTATTCTTCCCTTATGGGTACGTTTGACTTCTCGACACTGAACTATCAAGTTTATGCCATGTCTAGTAGGCTCGTCTCGAATGGAAGGTCCATTTCTTTATGGAAATATTATTTTGATGATCCATGGACCCTACCTTCCCCGACTTTATCTTGTGAAGAACAGTCACATGCTGGGATGGCTATTCCACTATCGTCAACAGAGATTGCGTATCAAGCTGTTCTTGACTCTTCCGCAGATCCTGATCCTGTTCCCTCGCCCGTGTGGGTCACCTCGTTGTCGTGTTCACATGATTGCCTCAACAGGAATTTACCTTCGGATGAAGCCATCATCAAATCCATGAATGGTTTCGACAAACATTGGGATGATATGCATCATCGCTCTTATTTTCTCCCAGAGCTTGAAAGAATCGAACAAGACAACTTTCGATCTACTTTGAGTGAGATAGTTGGTTACGTTGTAGTTCCACTTGATACGCATGACATTTATGCCAAAGGAAACATGGAAAATATTTCTCCTACCATCCAGATCGACATCTCTCGTACCCCTGGTAAGGTTGAAAATATAAATATCGGTGCAGATTGTTCGCCATAAGATATCCTAATCTACACCGAGCTCTTCAAGGAATTCTGAGACGTATTTGCTTGGTCCTATGAAGAGATGCCAAAGATTGACCCTTGTATTGTCGAACATGAAATTAAAATGTATCCAGATGCTAAACCTATTTGGTAATGTCTTAGAGCTGTCAACCCTCGAGAGGCCCCTGCTATTAAGGTAGATGTGGAGAAGCTACTTAATCCTGGCTTCATCTACCTGGTTCCTTTAACCGAATGGGTATTCAACGCCGTTCCTGTAGATAAGAAGCAGGGAACCATTCGCGTTTGTATGGATTTCCTTGACCTGAACAAGGCCTGTCCGAAAGACAACTTCCCCACACCTTTCATCGATCAAATTCTTGACGAGTGTGCGGGAAGCGAAGTATTTTCTTTTATGGAAAGATTTTCAGGATATAATCAAATTCAAACTAAACTCGAGGATCAACACAAGATGACATTTATTTGTCCTTGGGGTACTTTTTCATATCGGAAGATGTCTTTCGGCCTTAAAAATTCTAGAGCAGCCTTTCAACGTGCCATGACTTTCGCCTTTCACGATATTAAGTAAATAGTCTAATCCTACCTTGAAGATCTTGCTGCTTACTCTCAGAAGAGAGCGGATCATGTTACTCATATTCGACTTGTTTTTGAAAGATGTTGTTATTATAGAATCCGATTAAACCCTCACAAGTCCATATTTTGCGTTAAGTCTGGTTGTCTCTTAGGTTTTCTAGTTTAAGAGACTGGGATCATGGTAGATCCACTTAAGGTTGAGGCAATACTTTGGTTTCCTCCCTCTCACACGATTAGACAACTTCAGGGTCTACAGAGGAAAGCTAACTTTCTTCATAGGTTTATAGTGAACTATTCCACTATCACTAAAGGTTTCATGCGTCTGTTGAAGAAGGACACCCCTTTTATCTGGGATGAGTGAGCCCAAGATTCCTTCGATGTTTTGAAGAAATATTTGGTGTTGGTGCCTCTACTGAAGCCTCCCAACTACAATTGAGATTACTTGCTTTATATTGCCACGTCCGAGGATATGATTGGTATGGATCTAGTTCAGGAGGATGATGAGCTCCATGAGCATGTCATTTACTATCTTAGTCGAACTTTGCTCGGTCCTAAACTTAATTATACTCACGTTGAAAAGATAGCTTTGGCTGCCGTTCACACAATCCAGCGTTTGCATCATTATATATTACTTTGTAAGTCTACGGTTGTTGTTGATATCAATCCATTTCAATATGTTATTACCCGACGTATCATAGCGGGAAAATATAATAAATGGATTGTCACTTTACAGGAGTTTGATCTCGATTTCGCTTCCGCGAAATCCAAGAAATCCATGGTCTTTGCGGAGTTAATATCCTATTTTCCATGATTAGATGAGGATGTTATCCATGTTGATTCGTTTGCGGATGTTATCGGACTAATCAGTAGGTGCAGACACTAACAGATCTCCCTAGATCCACCTAGATCTAGAACAAAACAAGACAGGACATGGCTCTTTCCCTAAGTTGTAATCATTGAATCTACTAATAGGAAGGAATAAGCGACATACATTTATATCGCTTCCTTAGGTCTCTATTGTTCCCGCTTCGCTCCAGCCCTCTCGTGAAGTCAAGTCCAAGACAACACAAACCAACCAAAGTGAAGATAGAAAAGTATATTCAACGTCAACTTATGCATATGATCAAGGAATTACACAATAAAGTAAGAGTGACTTTATGGGAAAAGGACATGCCGCTGTATCATATTAATTGAAAGTAGAAGATACAACCTG